>JBBYHM010033205.1:5924-52291 GCA_038381775.1 Adansonia rubrostipa
TTATATTGTAACTCATGGATAAAGAAATACCTCATTAACATTAATAGTAAATAATGTATTGTACATTAACTAACTAAGAGCTAGTGTGTTACAAACAAATCCGATTGACTTGCATGACTTACACTAATAATATGATGATATGATTAATTCTTAAGAAAATTTTGTGTTTGATTAGTTATCAGTTGATTTTTATTAGGTTACCAGTATATATTGTTTGGTTATGTTTTTTTGCAGAGTTTAGTTTGCATGATATTAGAGAAAGAAAGTGTGGCTGGGAGGATTTGTATGATATTTTTATTTTTACTACGAACTCTATTTTTACTATCAAGTCCATTCCTTCTATTGGAGAAGTCCAAAATGTTTTCTCAACTTTTCAAAGGTTAGCTTTTTTTTTTTTTTCTTTTCAATAGTGTTTTTATTTATTTATTTTTGGGTTTAATTTATGGATTGAGGATATGAAGGGAAATTGCATTTTGCTTATTAATAATAATCATGAATTTTCTTTGCCTTTATTTCATTACTACAAATTGAAGTGAAAAAGATAATGTTTGCTTTACTCATTGCTGTGCATATTGGAACGATGAAATTATTGATATTTTCATGTATTGCATCAGTACGTTATTCCAATTTTCTATTAATTTTGTATTGGGTTTAATTTGAAAGTGCTGAATTAGTTTAGGTTCAATTTGAAAGGGCTATTTTGTGTTAGATTTAATTTAAGTAGATAGAAAAATTGTTCTATTTTCTGAGTGTTGGAAGGACACGTGCTGGAAATGTATGTGAAGGGGTTAGTTCTTTTAGAGATGGGGTTGGTTCACTTCGTGAGAATAGATTGGTTCAGTTAAAGTTAAATGTAAATTCAGTTAAATTCATGTGTACATATTGTTATAATTATATGTATATTCATTTATAGTTATATTCGTATATAATATTAAATATTTTGTACATTATACTTCCATGATATATATTTTTATTTACATATTATTATATTTTTATGTTCATATAAGTGGGCATATTTTCTTGGAGGGATTAGTTCTCTTTATGAAAGGGTTGATTTTCTTGGTTAATATTAAGGTTTGAAATACATAAGAATTTAACTAATTGGAATTAGGGAGAATTTCGTCACTTACACAAAAATGTACATATACTTTTGTTGAATGTATATGTAATTATACTACATGTACAGACTGTTATTCTTTTATATTCATATAAGTGGGCGTATTCTATTGGAGGGGTTGGTTCACTTAATTATTGTGATATGTACATTATGTTATTATGATATATACATACTGTTATAGTGATATGTATATCTTGTTAGTGCGATATGTACATTATATTATTATTTTTATTTATATAGACATAGTGCTAATGTGATAAATGCATAATGTTAATGTTTATTTTCAAAAGCACATAAAGAAATAAGAAATGTACATAGCTAACATCACCTAGTTATATAGTATATTACATGTATTTGTGATATGTATTCTAATTTATCTACTATCTTCGTAAGTTTTTTAGCTTTATTTACCATTGTAATAATGAGCTTTATTTTTTACTTCTATCTATAAAGTTAGATGCATGGTCCAAGAACTGATATCTTAATCATGTGGTTAATGTAGATTTATGGTACATCCTATCAAGAGTCCATATATTTAGTCGATATCTGAGTTCTCATCCTTTACCACCATCGTAATCAAGTTTATGACCAAAGTATTTCTCATGTATTTGTGACCTTTAAATTGTAATTGAACTTTATGTACCATGTTTTTAGTAGTTTTACTGAATGGATTTTTGAACATGGGATTTTCATTTGTAATGGAATTTTACAGTTGTTTAAAACTCAGTTGTAATTAATCCATAATTGTAAATATTAGATTTTCTGACAATTTCTAATGCAAAATAGATGTTTAGAAGTTTTGATATGTGATATGGTGATTGAAATAAGATGAATCAATTACTATTAAAAAAGAATGGCTTTTAGCACAGTCGACTCTCTAAAGAAAAGAACTGACTTCATAAAGAGTTAATTCATTTATTTATAAGGGAGTCGTTTCATTCTATCGAGGGGTCGGTTTCTAATAAAAAATGCATTGATTTATTTTGCTTTAAGTATAAAGGGGTTTGTTCTTTTTTGTATTTGTCGATTCATTGAGGCTTAGGGGTCGATTTTTTTTTAATTTGTGCATTTTTTAGCTTAGCAGTCGGTTCCTTTCATGAAGGGGTTGGCTCATTCAAATAAGATAATATGTGCATTTAGTTAAAAGCACGTACATTTAGTAAAAATAATATGAAAATGTAGCATAATTATATGTACATATATGAAAAATGATAATTTTGGCCTAAACAGTTGATTCCTTTCATGGAAGAATCCATTCTTTTTTTTTAATTTATGTATTTTTTGGTCTAAGAATCGGTTCCTTTCATGGGGCGTTGGTTCCTTCGAATAAGACAATATGTCTAGTAAAAATAATATGTACATTTAGTAAAAACAATTTGTACATATAGCCTAATGATATATACATATAGTAAAAATAATATTTTTGGCCTAAAGAGTCGTTCTTGGAATAAAAAATATATACATATGATTATAATTGAATGTGTATATGACTTTAACTATATATATATATATATATGATTTTAACTAAACCAACCGATCTTCATAAAGGGAACCAACCTCATCACTAAGGGACGAACCCCTTTAAATACCTTTCCAACTCATATAATTTCAACAATAACAAAATAGAATAATTTTTATGAAATTAAATAAAACCCAATACATATATAATTTTCTTAAATTTTTTATTTTAGTAATTCAAGATTTAATATAATTTTTTTGATTTTTTATTTTTTTAAATAGTATTTCATGATTTAATATAAAATATATTTTTTATTTTTATTTTTTAAAAAGAAATTTTGGACTTAAAAATAGAATTTTTTCAATTTTTTATTTTTTTAAAAACTAATTTTGGATTTAATATAAAATATTTTTAAATTTTTATTATTTTTTAAATTGTAATTTGAGATTTAATATAAATATTTTTAAATATTTTTATTATTTTTAAATAATAATTTGAAATTTTATATAAAATATTATTTTAATAAGGAAATGTTGGAAGTTGGGATTTTGAGGGAATTGAGATTTTAAGGGCAATTAAGTAATTACAAGGTCCTCATAAGTAATTGTGAAGGTTTCCATTTCCTGTAAAAACAATTGATCTAATAAAAAACCTCCATTGCCCTAAAACTTAATTTTCCCGATCATTTTCCGATTTAAATTTGTCTCCAACTAATCTCCTTAATGCTTTGTACATTACAAAACTTCTAACATAAGATAATGCTTATTAAATAAAAAAGCAGAACCCCCATAATGCCCATCTTCAAGTCATCAGCTATGATTATTTGGTTGGCTAAAATCTTTTAAAATGTAAATGAAATTTTTACATTCAAAGGAGCTATTTTACGTCATATTAACTTGTTATTCTAAAACAAATAAACCAATAAAAATTAATACATTTTAACTCACATTGAAATAATTTTAATCTAGAAAATATCAATTTATATACCACTAGCTTGCAACATTTACATAGATTTATTCATACCAATTTCTCTTTCTGCTAACCAATTAATGCAACATTCCACGGACAAAATTCCCATGCCAGATTGGGGACCTTGAATTCTCCACCAAATTATGGTAAAGTTGAAATAAATATCTAAAAGGAAATACAGTTTTTTTTTTCCAAATAATTTTATTAAAATAACATAAAAGATAATTAAAAATATATTAAAGTTATTATAAATACCTAAATTTGTTCGAAATCAATCTCGATTTTTAATTCGAGTTGAAATGGCAATCTTTAATTAAGTCTAATGGTTCAATCACCGATTGCTTAAAAGGTTCGAATTAAATTAGATTCAAATTCTTAATTGGGTTTCAATTTGTGGGTGGGCACAATCTTTCCCGTTTAGGCTTGCATTTAAGTTGGGATTCTTTTATTAAGGGATTTGGGCTTCTGTTTTGGGGCCATTTCTTCGAAAGATATATATATGTTTTAGGCTTGTGATTTCTTTCTATTGTTTGGGCCTAGGCTTTAAATAAACTTTCTTTGAATTTATATATAATTTTAAAATATAATAATAAATATTAATTAAAATAAAATAAAATTATAAAATTAAATATTTATTTATAATATCATAGTGAAATTTTCTTTTAATCTAATAGAATACAACCAACATTATTGATTGCCGAAATGAGAGCTTAGTCGTTACATTCCTCGTCACAATTCTGAACTCACTGATAAGGATAAGGAAACTCAAAGCTTTTCGATGGCTTCGAAGAGGGATTAGACCTACTAGCAGATCAGGCTGGGTCGAATTTGGATCAGGTTTGAGTATGATATTAACATTAAATATATTTGTCCAAACTCGGTCTGGCTCGAAATATGGGTTTCAAATTTTGCCCAATCTCACTCATATTTGTAAATAGATAGTCCAAGCCCGTTTAAGCCCGCTAATATTATATTGTTTTATAATTTATTTTTTAAAATATATTTTTTAAATTTAATTTTTATTAATTTAATATTTTTTTATTAAGTTTATAAATATAGATAATTTAACTTAGCTTTTAAAGTTTACACTTTAATATTATATATATTATTGTTTATATGATAAAAATTACATAATATATAAAATATAAAATAAATATATATAATATAATAGTAAAATGGGTCGAGCCGGTCCGGGCTTAAGCTTTGAAAGTTGAACCCAAGGCCAGGCCCATTTTTTAATCGGGCCTTTTTTTTTCCAAGCCTATTTTTTGGGTCTATTATATTTGTCCAAACCCTCTCAAATTTTGAGCGAACCTTTGGACTTGGACGAGTAACTCGGTCCTTGAACAGGTCTACGAGGGATATATAAAGAATTTTATTTATATGCTTGCAAACAAGTCTTCTTATAATATTACACATGAACATGTGATAACAGCAACTTGTATTTTTTTTTTCTTCCTAAGACCTTCTTTGTCAATACAAATAAAAGCCCAAATTGCCATCCGAAGTGAAATAAAATATGATAAATTTCAGACAAAGGTTTTTATAACAAATATTGAGAGGATATTTAGCATTGTGATTGGGATTGTATTTGATCGTAATTAACAAATTCGATAATTTTGTATATGATATGATTGCACCACATAAATACATTATATGAAAAAAATAAAATAAATAAAATAAATATGGTACGACTTATAATCACTTTTAAAAATTATGCTAATGATGTATTATGAATTTTTCATATTATAATCATGTTTTAAAAGTGTTTGATTGTAGATTGGAATAGCATTTATGTATTAAATATCAAGATATTATGATTGATAGAACTTAAATATAATAATTCAATTATTTCAATTTAAGGTTTTGAGCTAACCGCCTTACGAGATTGAGGAGTTTGTGTTTTCTTTGGGAGGAGAGGAGTGAGTACTCAAGGAAGTATTGATGCATAGGTAAAGTGGGACTATAAAGATTATTAAAATCTAGCTTTTTGTGAATTTTTCTTTATAAAAGCAAGTCTTTAAAATTATTCTGACTCAAAAATAATTCATTAAAAATACATATATTTATTTTAAATTCAATAAAATTTAAATATTAAAAGTTTATACTATTTATAGCAAAATAGATCAATTATTGTACAAATATGACTTTTAAATATCTAAAAACCGAAATTTTATAAAATGTTAAGGTTTTATATTTTCATGATCGTTGGTTTATATTAAGTACTTGTAGTTAACACACTAGGTCGAATCTAGAAAAGTAATTGATACTAAAACGAAATTTTCATATCGTACCTTAAAATTCAAATTCATTTCAGTAATAAAACCAACTGAAATCTTATTCATGAAGGCCTAAATTTGCAGATTATTCAAAATTTTTGGTTTCCAATTTCATCAAGCACACTTTGGGAGTCCATTTCTCTTAATATAAACTTATATGATCAAACTACATATATCACTAGAAAGGCTACATTTCATATCATAAAAATAATCCAAAGATCGACAAAAATGATCAATGGAATATGAAGTTCTTGTGACCCAAATTTGGCTTATTTAAAACTGTCAAAATTTATTTTTTAGAATACAAAAAAAATTAATTTCTTACAAAATATAAATTAAATAAGTTACCTCAAGAATCGTTAGAAACCTCTTGATAAGATCATTCCATCGTTACCGACCAAATTATAAAAAATTCACTAAAATTTTGTCAAAATAATTTTAAAGTTAAAAATCATTAAAATTAAAATATGGGTCTTAACAAAACTAATGAAAATACAAAATTAAATAAAATTAGGTTTAATCATAACTTAAACCTTCAATTTTATGCTTGATCTTGAAATCTCAGCTCTCTTTTCTCTTCTAGGGTTCCCTTGTTGTTGATTGTTAGAAAACTATAGAATAGATTTTTTTTCTCCTTTTACCTTTTATTCTTTCATTCCAATATATTGATGGGCTGGGTCAAATAGTTGTGCTTTTAACATATTTGGACTTTTTGGGCGGCTAGGCATCATAGGCTCTACATTAGGTTATAGGCAGAATATTCGACCATGGAGGGAATGAAAGATTTTCAACGGCATTGATGGACTGCTAAACGAGATTGGCTTTGGAGAGTTTCGTTATTGCTATAGGGAGTCGAGCACTTTCGCTGATGCACTCGCTAAAGATGGGAGTAGAAAGGCATGAGTCGCTTTATGCATTTTGGTGATAGGTTCTCATATCTATAACACGGGTGTTTCACGTGGCTTTATTAATGAAAATATCTCTTTGGGATTGAGAAAAAAAATCTAAGAAGAAAGCAAGTAATTTTTTTAATTACAATCTTAATATTTTATTTTCTTTTACTTACAACATGATTTTTATTTTCTATATAATTGATTATTATAATTATAAATATATAAAAAAATTAGAGTTAAATAAAAAATAATGTCAATAATAACTATCATCGATGAACAAAATAAAATTAATTAAAAATTTTATCGCTAATAGTCATTATTGATGAAAAATTTTATTAATAATAAATTTTATTTTCAATAAAATTTTTTGTTTCTAATATTATCCGTGACAGAAAATAATAGCATTTAAAATTTTATTTTCTATGGAATTTTCTGTCAGAAATATCAACCAATTTCGTAGGAAATATATTTTTGATGGAAAATTATGTCAGAAATGCTCATGATTTACGAGAGAAAAAATTTCCCGACATTGCAACTTCAATATTTTCAATAAAAATTCTTGATAAAATTTTGTTTTTCCTGACGAGATTTAAAAAGAAAATATCTCCCTCTTGTGGTGGTTAATTCGTGGTTCTCGTGCTTCAAACTTTTTCGTACGAAGAACTGAGGAATGCAGAGAGTCCAGCAAAGAAAGCGATAACACCCCACAAATTAAAAACATGTAACACCTTGCACAAAATTCTATAGAATGCAATAAAAGTATTGGAACGTTCGTTCTTTGAGTAGGTAACCATTGAGTTTGATTCACACGGTATATTTGAAAATCCAAACTCATTAGCTTCCAATAATAAAGCAAAGAACACGAGTGTCAGTATACGGTTGCCTTTATGACCCTAAGTGAAGTTGTGACTACCCTAATAATTTCACATGATCACTCCACCTTGGATTGAAATGTTGTTTTCTACTTGGGGCCGACCAAACAAGAAATCTGGTTTCAGTGCTTTTCATGATAAAGAGTGTTTGCAGGGGCGGAGCTACAAATTCCTTTAATATAAAGGTTCATATATATTTGTATATTAAAAATAATTAAATTGATTTTTCAAATAAATTTATATTTAATTAGTTTAATCTTGCACTCTAAAAAAATTTTGAAATCTTTTGATACGCTATATATTTATCTTTTATTGGTTTATCAAATAAAATATATTATACATTATGTATTTATCTTTTGATTATAGATAAATCTGAATATATTAATTCTAAAGAATTTTTAACATTTCTTATCTTTATGTTTGGCCTAAAGTTATTGATACTGTGTTGGTTTTAAGGTAAAACAAAATAGTACAATCATGTATTAGTTTGTATCAATCAGTATTGGCCTGTATAGGTTGATATAAAATATTTAATTTATATATAGATGAAAAAAGTCTTTATCAATAAACTAAAAACAGTATTTCGAAACACACTAATATTTGTATGTTAGCATCAAAATAAAAATAATATGCTATCGGTTCAGTTCTTACTACTTTTGTCAAAAATTCTTAGCTAACTCGCCCTCAGTGTTATAAAGATGATTAATCTTTGCATAACATTTTTTATCTTTAATTTTTTGTATTTTAGCTGAAATTACCCGTTAAGTACCCTCAAATATCAATAATCAAATAGAGAACCTGATATAGCATTACTCCATCTTTCATGGACATCCTTCAAACTTTTCTAAATTCTTTACAATCTAACGCAATCAATTTAAATTCTTAATCAAAGGGAGTATTTTTAGACCGCAATTTGGCTCTCCGCATAAACATTTCTAATGATAGTATGATGGACATACAAAATTTAAGGGTGGTTTAAACGTTGTCGTTTTTTTTTTTTAAATGCTAGTTGGGTATTATTTTAGTGTTGTAATACAGTCTCGTGTTAGTTATAGTTGGCTAACTTTGAGGGTAGTTTGAATTTTATAAGGTTATGATTATTTATTAATAGTACTCTTTTGATTTAGAAAAAAAATAATTAACCAAAACACTATATATAGATAGAATATCTTCACAAGTCACCCAAGCCTACATATTTATAGATAGAATGATCTTCATAAGTCACCCAAGCCCACATCAAGTTAGAGATTAATTAAAATACAGTTAAAAAGAAGATGCTATTCTGTTTAGTCAATTTGCTGAGGAAAGCCTTGAGCCTTTTGCTTTAGGTCACCCATGAGTCTCTTGCAAGTTAAGGAAATACTGAGAAATTAAGAATCCATTTTAACCCTTAAAATGATACGCTACAAATTTCACAGCTTCACTAACCTTGTTATTGTCTCTTGCCAGTGTCGCTAAATATCCATTTCATTTTAATTAATTATAAATGAAATGGGAACTGGGATTTAAATGATTCTACTTTTTTGTAGACGTGAAGCATGCTGTTTTTGAAGAGCTAGAGGTACAATGCATGTTGATTATTTTTTTTAATTTGGATTGTCGTACAAAAGTAGTAGATACACACATACATATATAAATATATATACATATATTTTTTTTTTCTCCGTCAAAGAGGGGATGTATATATAAAAAAGAAAACCAAAATGTCTAGTACCAAGTACGGGAAAGTTCAAAACAACTAGGCCCACGTAACACTCTGTTGCACCATCACATCCCTTCCTCTCTTACAAAACGTTAAAAATATGCAGAAAACTGAAAAGTAGTAATACCCGTGAGGTATAATTTATTGAACAAAAAGAGAAGACTACTAAGCTCTTAAATTTTAATATTAAAATAAAACGAAGGTGGGTCCGGGCTTTCATCTATAAAGAGGGCCTTCTACGTCCCAACCTGCATGCAAATCTAGCCTTTCCCGTCTCAAAAGCAAAAAAGCTCTTCAATATATTATTTGTGCTGAATCTCTCCTCCTTCACAAATGGCTAACACGGTTGGGGTGCTTAGTCAAGAATGCTATGATTTGAAAAACAAAGCCATCCCTGATTCTCATGATTCCTTTGCGAATTCCATCGATTTTGTTGTTTCTGCCACGAAACATCGCGATGAAATCCCTACCGTTGATTACTCTTTACTGTTTTCCAAGGATCATGATGAACAGGCAAAGTCCTTGGAACATCTTGGAAAAGCATGCCAAGAGTTCGGTTTCTTTTATGTATGAATCTCCGATTAATACTATATTCTCTTTGAATATTCTATCTATATATAAATAGAATATGAATTGGTTTTGGCATGCATCGTTAAGTGAAATTTTTAAGCCCTATAAATGATGTTAAAATATTAACATATCTAATTTTCTAATTACTTAGTTTTTTTACACTTTTTAATGTATTTTAAAAGGAGTACGTGATAACCTTCTAATTTTATTAATGAAGTATAAAAACTACGCCAATGATCTATTAACTTATAATCACTTTTATAATTGTTTGATAATAGATTGGAATAGCATTAATGTATTAATTTTGATTGATCGAACTTGAATATTATAATTTGATTATTTCAACTTAAGGTATTGAGAGGCTTCATTTATGAGATTGAAGAATTTCATTTTCTTTATCATAATTCTTTTTCTTTTCCAAGTAATTTATTTTTATATGGTAAGTCTTACTGAGATTTGAAATTTTTCATTTTGAAGCTGATAAATGGTGTTGAAGAAAGTGTTGTTGAAGGAGCATTGAAAGGTATTTCCGATTTCTTTGATCTGACAAAGCAGGATGAGAGGAATGAGTACTTAAGGAAGAACTCGATGGATAAGATACGCTGGGGTGTAAGATGTCATGCTGGGGAAAACAGAGAATGGCTAAAGATAGTAACACATCCTCAATTCCATTGTCCTAGCAAACCGGACAATTTCAGGCACATCAATAACCCATTACATTTTTATTTGTTTTGGTGGATATCACTTTTCTTTATATATGCTTATTTTAGTTTTTAAATTTAATTTTCATTTATTGAAGTTTCTAAAATGGTTCATCTGCTAAAATATATAAGAAGAAATGATCATATGTGCTATGTGTTAAAATTTGCTAATGGCTTCATTAACATTGGGATTCTTCACTATATCTAACAGGGATGCCATCGGAGAGTACTTCAAAGGAATGCATGAGGTTGAACGTGGTTTAGCTAAAGCAATCTCGAAAATCTTAGGGCAAGAAGAAACCTATATTGAGAAGGAATTGAAGCTAGAAGAAGGCTTTGATGTGTCTGCCATGAATCTATATCCACCGTCTTTCCAATCCAAAGGTTCCATTGGTCTGTCTGATCATACTGACCCAGGCTTTTTTGTTTCCCTTATACAAGATGTTAACGGTGGCCTTCAAATGCTCTCTCATAATGGAAATTGGATCACTGTCAACATGCCCCGTAACGCCATTTTCATTAATCTTGGGGATCATCTTGAGGTAAATACATATACCCCTTAAATTGTCAAAAATTAACATATGGTTTCCTATTTGGATCCATCTTTTACATCGGATGTCAATCTTGCAAAAACAGTAATTATATAAAAGATAGAAGAATCAATTTAACTAGGAAAAAAGAAGATTTTGCTTCATGGAAAAGATCCAAGTGTAAAAGGGTATTTTATTATTATTTTTGTTTTTGTATAAGAGCATTTCGTGAAGTGATTGATCCTTATATTCTCTTGATTAAAGATCAAAATTTTCAATCCCATTTCCTTAGATACAAGGAAAAGGATGATTTTCTTTTAATTAAATGAATTCAATTTTTTTCTAAAAATCAGTAATCTGCCTTAACCTTGTGCGCATGCATGTTATTATTTCACTTGTCTGTAGGATGTAATAGTTCATGTTCTATTATATTCTATATTAACAATTTTTTAATGTATAGATTTTATCCAATGGGAAGTATAAGAGTCATATTCATCAAGTGACCTTGGACAACAACGAAGTGAAAAGAATATCCATGGCTACACTGCATGGACCTTCACTTGATGCATTCGTTGCCCCAGCAAAAGGCTTAGTGGATAAGTCTCACCCACCAGCCTATCGAGCAATGACCTATAAGGAATCTTTGGAGTTAAATGGTTATGATGAAATTGATGTGCAGTCATCACTTTCGCAGCTTCGATTACCACTATCTATATAATTTCATGAGCATATGCATAATACAATGTTTATTTGCAGTTCATTCTCTATGTGCTTATATTAATAAGTATTCTGTACTTTTAAAATAGTCTATAACCTATAACCTCTTGGCCTAACGGCTAGGAGTACGTTAAAGTTGATATATAAGCTTAGGTTAGATTTTAAGCATTCTCTCCCCTTTATTATTTATCAAAGTAGCCTGTAAGTGTTCATGAGATGAAAATTAAAAACAAATAAGTGTTCATGAGATGAAAATTAAAAACAAAAATAAAGTGCTACGGTTGGATGCTAAGTATTTGTCGGTGTCTTCCCAATTTAATTATTTTGTGGTGTGGAATAAATATCATAAGGATTTGCTTATGTTTTGCTGTTTAAAAAGGACAGAATGCTTGAACCTTTGAAATTGTTAATTTGACCAACTTATGAAGACGTTATTTTTTTTTAAACTATAAAAGCAGAAGTAATGTGTTAATCTTTCTAATTTCAACCTATAAAGCGTTTAAAAAGAAATGAACATCTGATTTCTGATTTTGACTGACTAGTGAGCTTTGAATATTGGTGATGCTTTTTTTGTTTTTTAAATAAAGGTAAGGAAGGATCATCGTCTTATTGAAATAATTTTAGAATGCAAAATTTCCAAATACCATCAAACGAATCTCGAATTTCTTGCATCCAATAGAAAGGTATGATTCAGAAACCGTTCGTCCAATTCGTACAAAAATTAATTTCACGATTAGTATCTAAAAATTTCAACTCTTATGAAAAAAACTCTCTGCCAGGCACGCTGTTATTAATCGTCTATGAGCTTAGTTCATGCTAGCCGAGGAAGGAGAATTAAGTACCTTCAAAACTGCAAGTTTCGAGACAGATTCCAAAATTACAGATACCATAACAGATCGATTTTGATGCTTAATACAATATGAATTTTTTGAAAAATCTCAGAAATATTTCAGTAAGCTTGAATTTGAATGATGTTGTATTGATTTGATTGCAATAAAAATCTTTCTTTTTGGTTAGAAAAAAAAACAAATCCGTGCACACCAGAAGCAAATCCTTGTCCCCACTCAAGTGTAGCATTCCCATTGCTCGCCCTGCCTATTAAACACTTGATTTTCCTTTACAACTACCATCAATGCATCAAATTTAACGTTCTTGTCGATACAATGCATCCATTAAGCGGATCCCACCCTCTTACAATTTAAAGCTTGTGATGGAAAAAAAAAATCATGTTGAAAAGCACCAAGCTTTATGAGCTCTATCAGTAATTAAGCTAAATCCCATTAAAAAAAACCAAGAAACCAGGTATGGTGTACTGTGGGACGATACGGCATTTCTCTAGGAATTTTGCAAATGGTCCCGAACATGCTTACCTTATTCGTCATATTTACCATAGTAGTCACCGCCATGATCAAATCTAACGTTTTTGATTCCCTTACCGAGTTAGTTATCAACTTCGCACATCCAATGATTGTGAATTCTCATGAAGGAGAGACAAGTAGCCATATCGCAAAAAAATCATCTATGAACATTATGAAATATTGTTGATCATTCCAAGAAGCTATAGGGAATGACCCACAACTATCTGTGTGTATTAGTTCTAAGGCATCTAATTTCTTATTGGTATCAAATCTCCCGACGTTCATTTGTTTTCCTTTAATACAATTCATACACATCAAAATCTGAAAAATCAAGGGGATTAAAGATGCCGTCAGACACATGTCTCTCAATTTTCCTTTCAGAGATATTACCTGATCTCCTTTGCCACAATGAAGCTGAATTCTTACCGGTTAATTTGCACTTATTATTCCTTATATTAACACGCAAGGATTCAATAAATGAAGCAATCGTGTCAAGCAAATATAGATTATCATAATCTGAAATAGACTAAATTTTCCATTTCCAAATGAATAACAATAACCAAACTTGTCCAATTCTGAAATAGAAATTAAATTCTGTCTAAAGGACTATACAAAGGAAGTCTCAATCAATTCCAAATAAAAACCGGTTCTTAACAATAATCTAAAATTTCTAATTGCTTTGACCTTCACTGACTTGCCATCACCGATGTAGATATATCTTTAACCATTATTTAGCTTTCGACAATTAAGGCAACCCTGTATAGTCACACTGATATGAGTTGTTGCATCAAAATATATCCACCACATGTGTCGGGGTACAAAAGCCAAATTAACCTCAGATCAAACAAAACTAAGAAGTATACCTTTCTTTGCACGCCATGCATGATAGTTGGTACACTTCTTCTTCTTATGACCTGTAACTCCATAGAAGAAACAACCATCCTGAGTTTATGTTGTTTCTTTTCTGGTGTCATATTTGTAGCTTCTTCATTCTTCTTTCTCTTTTTGTCTTTCTTCTTGTCTTTTCGGGTGGTGGCTAAGTGAGTAATTTCTGTCTTTTCTTGCTTCAATCTCCCATCTTCCTAAACACAGTATGAGATGAGCTCATTAAGAGACCAAGTCTCGTTCTGATAGTTGTAGCTCACCTTAAACTAGCTAAACTGTGGTGGAAGTGATATCAAAACCAGATGCACTAGCAAATCCTCTGAGAGTTTTAGCTTAAGTGCTTTCAGCTTAGAAGCAAGATGAGACATCTCCATGACGTCATGCTTCTGGAATAGCTTTTTTTGTGATCATCATACACATGCAATTTGATCTCTTCCACTTTTCCATATCCCTCTTTTCATCAGAGGTACTCTCAACTATAAGAAGTGAAGGAGAATCAACACTTAATGCAAAGTCAAGATCCATGACTTCGAGAACTATCATAAGGCTCTCTTACCATAGTTTGAAGTTATGTCATTTAGCATAGCAATTGAGTTGATATTGGCAGCAATATTAGTAGGATTAATTGTAGTTGAATCAGAGAACACCAAACAAACAAAGTTACATGCACTCCATTAAGACTTAAAACATAAAGACTTAAAACAAAACTCAAAGAATAATAAATTCAAATAAAGGTAAACCTAATCTCAAGATATCGGGCACTTCATTAATATTTAATCTTTGGACTATATATTAACTTGTAAATGAAATCTTGGTGTAGTAATCACACACTTACAATAAAAATATGTCAAATAGTAAATCTTCCTTTGAGCCGATTTATTGTTCACACATCAAACCAAATAATCATCACGCATTTATTACTATAATTGCACATACAATGTTGTTAAACATTGACCTTCCTTTGGACCAATCAATATTTACATAAGCCTACATAGGTTACATGCACACCACCGTTTATACTTCAAAATAAATTAATTTTCACAAAGGAAGTCACTTTAACGATATATTACTTCGATTAATGCATGTCAATATATATAAACGTACGAATATTCAAATTCAAATTCCAAAAATGCTTTTTTTTGTCCAAGTCAATGATATATGGTTAAAGTTAATGGTTAATAATCAAAATCAGCAGTCAACGATCAATTGAGGTCCAGCTCAAACTAGGTCGAATCAACCCAACCCGGATCCTTATCTGGCAGCCAATGGACCTTCAAATTTTAGCCCAAAACCTTACGGGCTTATAATTCCAATTTGACCTCTTTCTTAACTGAGCTTATCTTTATTAGGCTGAGTTATTTTGGGCTTGCTTAACTAAGTCCAAGTGGGCTCATGCCCATCCGAAACACCTAACGAGCTTAAAATAACTAACCTAGCCCAATTTGACTTGTTTCCTCTCCTAAGTAATGTGCTGTACAAAATAAGGGAAAGTTGCAGCACGTTTTCAACCCTTTTTTTGTTGTATTCTCTTTTTTCCTTTCTAATGTTCAGCCAAAAGAATAGAAGAGTAAATTGAATCTATGGAGAATTCTTTAATCCATACATAAAGAAAAAAGACACAATATATGCATATGTGTATATATATATATATATTATAAGAAATCAAAAACCTTAAACTCTAAATCGAAAATAAAAAATAATAAATTTTTTAATAATTTTAAATTCTTTTCTCAATAATTCAACACGTGTGGCTCTAATTCTAGTTGTTCAAAAAAATTTTTATGTAGATGAAAACCATCATTTTGCTAAGATCATTCATGTCAAATCATCAAAAAAAAAACTAGATACAAAAACTACTTAAATTCATGAATGCGGATGAGATTTTACACTCTTGCAGTTTTTGATTTTCCAAATTGATAAGTATGAACTTTAGAAGAAGAGAAATCTCCCTTTTCTAATGATGAGATGTCAAACAAAAATTATACGTATAATTTGAGGACTACAATCTTTTTATAACTGCACACACTTTCTTTTTTTGTAATTTAGTCCGTCATAAATTAAAAATTAGACATTAGAGTATACACACATATAAGTTCATAATTTGTGAAATGACTTCATTTTAATTTGAAAATTTATTAGATTACTTTGATTTCGACCAAACCTTTTATGTTAGCAAATAACAAATAATTATTATTATCATTAATATATATATATATATATATATATATATATATATAAACGTTCAAAATCTAACAATTCGATCCGCTGCCATTTTTATACAAAACTTCTAACATAAGATAATGGTTATTGAATAAAGGAACAGAACCCCCATAATTCCCATTTTCAAGTCATCAAGCCAGCTTATTTGGTTGGCTAAAATCTTCGAAAATATAAATGAATTTTTTACGTTCAAAGGAGCTATTTACGTAATATTAACTTCTAATTCTAAAAAAAATAAACCAATAAAAATTAATACGTTTAAAATCACATTGAAATAATTTTCATCTGGCAAATATCAATGTATATGCTATTTGACTCCAAAAATTACGCAGATTTATTCATACCAATTAATGCAATACTCCACGGACAAAAATCCCACGTCCTATCCTCTCAAAAGTAGGTAAAGTTAGACGATCATTTTCTCAAAAGTATTTTCAAACAATTATATATTTTGATTCAAGTCTCAATTCCCTTTAAAATAGGATTGCATAGTTTGGTCTAAATTGGTAATTAAGATTGCTTTGTAATAAAGTTTACTTAACTAAATAAAAAATTTCTAAAAATACTTTTAAAAAGTTAATTTGAATTTCGTAATCCAAGTGGGATTTGGTTTTGTGAATGCATATAAATATGAGCTTATGCTTGAAGGGTTATTATGTAAGTTTTGCAGCTGTATGAATCCAGAAAGAAGAAAACTAATAACAGCAACTAGGAAGAACGTGAAAAAAAGGCGATTAAATTCTGAAGAAATTTTCTAAGATAAAAGGATGCAACGATCAAATACTATTAAAGAATTTCCTTACGATATGGTAGTGGAGATTCTTTCGAGATTGCCCGTTAAATCTCTTTGCCGATTCAAGTGCGTATGCAGATTCTGGTGCAACCTAATGTCAGATTCCTTGTTCGTGAAATTGCAGCTAAACCATTCTATTAAAGCCAACAGGCTGACATATGCTCTTTACGATAGCTTCGATTTTCCTCGCAGATTAGAGTTAGACTATGAATCGTTGGTTAACGGAAATGAAGCAAAGCCAACAGCGGATGACTCTTTGTTCGGTCCGAATATCAGGGTTCGGGTTAAAAACGTCGAGCTTACTCGAAAGTTGGAGGTATGGGGTTCATGTAACGGCTTATTGTGCGTTTTTGCTGCTCCAAGAATCATAGTGTTGGCCAATCCATCCACCAGAGAAACCAAGACCATTTTTTGCAGATATGGTCCTAAAAGGAGACGCTCTATTATCAATGATGATACGATCGGAGGTGGGTTCGGATATGATGCTTTCCATGATGATTATAAGGTGGTCACAATCAATTCTCAAATTCGTACCGTAGATGTTTATTCCTTAAAAAATAGTTCTTGGAGTTACACTAGGAATCTGCCTCGAGAAATTATTACAATCCGCGAGAGGAGTAAACCTCAGCACTTGAATGGAGCTATCCATTGGATTGCTTGGAACAGAACTGTGAATGGTTCGAAACCGGAACTTGGGTGCATCACAGCTTTTGATCTAACAAAGGAAGAATTCTTCAGCATCCCTACAAAAATTGCTTTTAATGATATAAATCGGTATGATTTGTACACCAATCAAGGACGTCTTTGCATGGTAAGTAATCCCTTTCTGCAATCAATTTGCGAAGTGTGGATAATGGAAATATATGGGGTAAAAGAATCTTGGAAAAGAATCAATTTAACCTTCAGTTACCGTCATAGCTTGACACCATTGAATTTGCCAAAGAGCGAAGAAGCTTTGTTCATAATCGATGGACGTTTATTTCTATATAATCACAAAAATGGAAGCCAAAAGGAGATAACTATAGGGCAAATTCCTATGGATTATGTCGGTTTTATGCTGGATAATGCATTTTCGTACTTGGAGAGCCTGGTTTCACTTGATTGCAGTTCTAGGAGGAAGCAGAAGGCTTGAAAATGTTTCAGAAATCCTCAGGGAGCTTGCATGGTTAATTATAGGAGTAATATATGGTCTTTTATTTCAATTTTCCTTGTTTATAAACAATTTGTTCCTCTTGTTCAGAAGGTCGATTGAACGATATATATATATATATATATATATATAATAGTATTTAATAATTTCAATAATAAAAGTATTATTATTTCAATACAAAATATTTTTAAAATTTAAACCTTTTGAGATGTTTAGATGAAAGAGTTTTCTTTCTTTATATAGTTTCATTCCAATATCTCCATCTATATAAAAAAGAATTAGATTATTGTATTGAAGAGATTAATATATGATAACTAAATATAGAATTAATATATATATATATATATATATGGGCAATAGGGCCACAATTGATTTTTCTTTTTTTGATCAATTGAATTGAAATGTTGAAAACCACCGTTAAGGCTCCGTATATATTTATGTATATGCAATGGGTATTCATTATCCTTAAGAATTTTTATTGAAAAAGGCGATGTTTTTGGTTCAGCCTTCTTCAGTCAACTGTTGGGGAAATAATGGAAGAATTAAATAATATGTCGACCAACTTTTTCCCACTTCTCTACACAAATCAACATTCCTTCTACTTGACTCCAATTTGTATTATATATATATATAGTTATAATTTATTGTATCATTGAAAAGATATAATTAAATTAATCAGAATTCCAATTTTGGCTTGGTTAGCATCTTCGCCAACGAGTGATTGAGAATTTAGCTCAGGAATTGATGTATATATTACTCTACTAAAATAAATAAATATAATTCCTTTCTTCAAATAAAAAAAAATTCAAACTTTTGAAGAATTTACCCTAAACTCTTCAAAGAAATTAAATCTAAGATTGTGATTATAAGATAAAATATAATCAAACTTTTGATGTTTCGACACATAATTTAGCAGATAATTTTTTTTATTTTAATTTTCTTTTTCTTGTATAGATAATGCGAAAGAAATAAGAAATAAGAAAAAGTAACTGTTGAAAAAATAATTTAAATAGATAAAGAAACGATTTGGAGGATAAATGGGGAAATAAATTGGGAATATGAAAACAATTGATGGTGGATTAAAGAGTTTGGAGAGGGAAAGAGAACATTGCAATATAATAAGTAACTGTAAATCTATACGTTTACTTAATTATATATACTAGATTGTGGTATACCTACTTTGTTTATGGTTAAAAAACATTATATTTTACTAAAAATAATTAATGAATAGTTTTTTAAATAAAAAACAATTAATTATTTTTGAAGCTATAAGATATTTTTTGTTTGTTTCTTGTGAATTAACAAAAGGGGGTTTTATTTTATTTGTACTTTATTGTTGATTTTTGGTGTTTGGTAAATTCAGGAATTAAATTTGAGTTTTATTTTATTTGTATTTTATTATTTATTTTTTATGTTCAAGAATTAAATTTGATATCACAAGTCGAGTTAGTGTCACGTGACTTATGACATCAAACTCGGTCAGCTATTTTATATTAGTAAAGATTAGGATTATAGATGTTTAAATAAAAATCATAAATAATAAAATTTTATATTTGATTATTTGACTACTGTCTAAATAAATTTTAAAATAAAATAAAAAATAAATATATATATATATACACACATATAATAAGATGTTTTAATCTCTATGAAATTTAAAAGTCATAAATTGCAACTTCCAAAAAAATAAAAATACATATTTTTATTATACACATATAATAAGAATTTTTTAACCTACATGAGAATTGAAAGCCATAAAATATGTCTTCCAAAAAAATAACAAAAGATAATACAATTAATTAAATATAAAATTTTATATACTTGATTATTTGACTACTCTCTAAATAAAGTTTAAAAAAATAAAAAAATACATATATATATATATTGTAATATCTTTGAAAATTAAAATCCATAAATTATAACGTCCAAAAACTAAAAAATACATATTTATATATACATTTGCAATAAGATGCTTGTAAAATCTATGAGAATTAAAAGCCATAAAATACAACTTCCAAAAACTAAAAAATACATATTTTTATATACATTTGCAATAAGATGCTTGTAAAATCTATGAGAATTAAAAGCCATAAAATACAACTTCCAAAAAAAAAAATACAATTAATTTAATTTTACTCAAATCAAATTAATTACAAAATTTTAAAATATCTATTTTGCCCTTATTTATTCTTATTGAAGCTGAAAATATATAATAATAAAAATAGATCTTTGTTTAATTTTTTTTTACCTTTAACAAATTTGAAAAAGAAAAGAATATAGAGTAAAAGTCAAAGTACCAGTAAACTAAAGAAAAATAAAAAGGAATTAAAATGTAGCTTTTATATAATTTGTTAAAATCGAAAAAAAAAAAATCAGAATGAAGAATGATTAAAGCTGACTTTTATGTAATTTGTCAAAATTATCGGAAAATATAATGAAATAAAGTTATCAAATACTAGATGTACAATCTATGAGAATTACAAATTGCAGAATCTTTTAATTCACATAAAAAGTTGAAAAAATATGTAAGGGAAATTTAGTAATTTTATTAAAATAACATAAAAGGTTATTAAAAATGTATTAAAATTATAATAAACACTTAATTTTTTTTAAAATTGATCTCAATTTTTTATTCGTGTTGAATAGCAATCCTTAATTACATCTAATGGTTCAATATCCTATTGCCTAATAAGTCCGAATTAAATTGGATTCAAGGTCTTAACTTGGTTTCAATTTATGAGTGGGTCCAATCTTTAGCTTAGGCTTCCATTTAAGTTGGGAGTCTTTTGTTAAGTGATATGGGCTTCAATTATGGAGCCATTTCTTCAAAAGAGAAAATATGTTTTGGGCTGTGATTTCTTTTTATTTTTTGGGCTTAGGACCTAAATGAACCCAAATTAAATCCATATATTATTCCAAAATATAATAATAAATAAATTACAGTAATAAATTTCAATATTCAGATGTAATATAAAATTTTCTTTTAATTCAATAAAATACAACCGACATTGTTGAATGCCCAAATGAGAGGTTAGTCATTGCATTCTTCATCAGAATTCTGAACTCATTGAAAAGGATAAGGAAACTCAAAGCTGTTCGACGCCATCGATTTGGGATATAAGAAGAATTTTATGTGTATGCTCGCAAAAAAGTCTTCTTATAATGTTACATACGCATGTGATAACAGCAGCTTGTATAGTTTATTTTTTTTATCCTCCTAAAACCTTTTTTGTTAATAGAAATAAAAGCCCAAATTTCCATCCGATGTGAAATAAAATACGATAAATTTCGGACAATGGTTGTTGTAACCAACATTTAGAGGATGTTTAGTATTGTGATTGGGATTGTATTTGGTCGAAATCAACAAATATGATAAAAAAGTTGGTAACTTTTTATAGGATGCAATTGCACCGCGTGAACATCATATATAAAAAAATAATAAAAATAAAATAAATACGATACGATTGATAATCACATTTACAAACTATATCAATAATATATTAAATAATTTTTTATATTATAATCAAATTTTAAAATTATTTGATTATAGATTGGAATAGCATTAATGTATTAAATCTCAATGATTAATAGAACTTAAATATAATAATTCAATTATATGAATTTAAGGTTTTGAGCTAACCGCCCTCATTTACGCGATTGAGGAATTTCTGTTTTCTTTATCATTTTTTTTTCTATTCCAAGTAATTTATTTTGATAAAGTAAGTTTTATTGAGATTGAAAAAATTTTTTAAACGGATAAATGGTGTCGAAAAAGATATGGTTCAAAGAGTATTGAAAAGTATTTCGGACTTTTTTTATCTGACAAAACAACAAGAGAGGAGCGAATACTTGAGGAAGAATTCAATGGATAATGTAAGCTGGGATTTTAAAGATTATTAAAATCTAGGGTTTTTTTTTTTTTGTGAATTTTTCTTTATAGGAGTAAAATTTTTTAAAATTATATTGATTCAAAAATAATTTATTAAAAAAATTTATTTATTTTAAAATTCAAATTTTTAAAATTCATAATGCTTATAGTTAAATAGATAAATTATCGTACAAAAATGACTTTAAAAATAATTTTAAAAAATAAAATTTTATAAACAACTGAAATTTCATATTCTTATTGATCATTTAACTTACTTTGAGTATTTGTATTTAACACATTATGTCAAATTCAAAAGAATAATTGGTGCCAAAATGAAGTTTATATATTGTATTTTAAAATCCAAATTCACTTCCATAATAAAACCGATCGAAATCCTATTTTATGAAGGCTAACATTCACAAAATCATCATTAATTATTTAAAATTTTGGGTTTTTAATTTCATCAAGCACATTTTGGGACTCTATTTCTCTTAATACAAGATTCCTATGATCAAACTACATATATCATTGGAAAGACTACATTTCATGCTATAAAAATTATCCAAAGATTGGCAAAAATTACTAACCTAATATAGAGTTCCGACGACCTAGAAGACAGGTGTTTCAAATGGTTTGTGACTTTTGTTCTTGATCCAATAGTTATCCTTGTAGCTATTGCTATGTTGTTTCTCGACTTTGTACCAATGAAAAAAAAAATAGAAAGCAATTGAGTTATTTAATCACAATTTAATTATTTTATTTTCATTTAATAAGAAAATAATTATTCTTTTATATATAATTGATTATTATAATTACAATTGTAATTATTGAAAAATAAAATGATTCAAATCTTTCGTCGGTAATAATATCACTTATCAATAAATAAAATTACTTAAAATCCATTGCTATGAGTCATTATCAATGAGAAGTTTTATCAGTAATAAATTCATTTTTGACATTTTTTATTGTCAATATTATTTGCGATAAAAAATAATAATATTTAAAATTTTATTTTCTACAAAATTTCTGTCAAAAATATCAATAATTTCATCAATCTATTTCTGATGGAAAATTAACTACTTCGAAAGTCATGATTTCCGACTTCAATATTTTCAATAAAAAATTTTCATGGCATTTTAGTTTTTTTGACAAGAATTTTGGAAAAAAAGAAAAAGAAAAAGAAAACCTTCTCTCTTTTAGCGTTTGATTCACGTTTCTTGGGCTTTGAACTTTTTGCTACAAAGATGGCATCTGGTCTTTTATTTTTTTTATTGCGAACTCAGACGATTAAAAAAAAAATGTAGAAACAGCCAAAGATGGCCCCCCAAATGAAAGCATGTAACACCTGATACAAAATTGTAGCAGCATGCTATAAAAATTTCGGAACATTTTGTTCCTTCTTTGACTTGGGCACCATCGAGTTTGATTCACGCTGGATACAAGAAAATTCAACCTCATTAGCTTCCAAAAGAAATGCATCAATTTGTCTCAATGTATCTCCTAATATCCAAGGATGATCCTCCAATTTTTTACACCAATTAGTAACAACAAGAAATGTAAGATTCAATAACGAGACAGTTTGCTACACATCAATTTGTCCGAAGGCATCAGATCTTAACAGAAACATATGATCTCTCAATGCAGTAATCACGAAACATATGATTGGGTGGACAGACCTATGTCTTCGGAATCACGTGAACTATTTTTGCAGTAGTTGAAAGGGAAAACAAAGGGACAGGATCTTTGGCTCAAGACAATTGCCACCAGGATGTGCATGGCTTTAGCATGCGAAACAACTCAGCGTATATACGTTTTTCGCGGAGAGCATATCATTCATAATAATTATATTATAGTTAATCATTCAATATTTAGTGTTATGTAAAATTTATAAAAACTTAGGTGAAATTTACATTTATAAATAGTGGAGACTTATTATAATAAAAAAAATTACTAAATGTTTCGATTTTTTATGACACTGGTACTTTTATGACTTTTACTTTTAATTATCCACTTCATTTTATATCCACTTCATTTTAATTAATTATAAATAAAAGGGGAACGGGATTTAAATTATTCTACTTGTGGATGTGAAGCATGTTGCTGTTGTTGTTGAAGAGCTAGAGGTGAAATGCATGTTCATCTGCGGTAGTTTCATTTTAATTATTTAAAGCTAATCTGAGAAAAAAAAAATAAGAAAGTAAGTTATTTTTAAATTATTTTTTTGACTTTTTGATTATCCAATTACCAAAAGGTCGATTGTCGTGCAAAAGTAGTATCGTAAGGAAAGAGGAAACTGCGTACCATTAATTTATTTATTTATTTTTATTTTAAACGTGATTAAGAAAGAAGACTACTCCTCATTTCCATGACTTTTTAAGTTTTAATATTAAAATAAAACAACAGTTGGTCCGGGATTTCATCTATAAAAAGGGCATAGTACGTTCCCACCTGCATGCAATTGCATAAGCTCTCCCATAATTTTTTGGTGCTTAATTTGTGATCTTAATTTCTTTTCCTTGAATTATGGCTAATACGGTTGGGAGGCCTAGTCAAGAATGCTTTGATTTGAAAAACAAAGCCGTCTCTGATTCCACTGATTCCTTCGTGAATTCTACCAAATTTGTTGTTTCAGCCACTGATCATCGCGATGGAATTCCCACAGTTGATTACTCTTCGCTGTTTTCCAAGGATCACGATGAACGGGCTCAATCCCTGGAAAACCTTGGAAAAGCATGCCAAGAATTCGGTTTCTTTTATGTATGAGCCTCCAATACCCTATCCTCTTTGAATATATATATATATATATATATATATTGTATGAATATATGCTTTGTTCAGTGAAATTTTTTAGTTAAATGACGTTAAAAAATTAACACATGTATTTTTTAAATTATATTAGCTTTTTTTTTTTTTAATTTCTTAATAGAGTTTGTATTTGATACCTCATTAATAAACTAATATAAAATTTTAAAAATTCAAAAAATAATTACAAATAACTATAAAATATAATAAATAATGACATATAATTTGCTGTCAGCATATGAATATATATATATTGATAGCGCATAAAATAAATCCTTTTTAATATACTCCCGATAATCTTCTAATTTTATTAATGAAGTCTAAAATTTCTGTCAATGGCATATTAAATATTTTTCATATTATAATCAATTTTTATAATTATTTGATTATAGATTGCAATATCATTAACGGATTAAATCTAAAGATACTATGACTGATATATTTAAATATAATAATTCAATTATTTTGAACTTAAGGTTTTGAACTAACAGGCTTCATTTACGAGATCAAGGAAATTTCGTTTCTTTACCTAATATTTTTTTTTCTTTTAAGTAATTTATTTTGATATAGTAAGTTTTATTGAGATTGAAAATTTTCCTTTGCAAGCTGATAAATGGTGTTGAAGAAAGTGTGGTTGAAGGAGCATTGAAGGGTATTTCCGATTTCTTTGATCTGACAAAACAGGAGAAGAGTGAGTACTTAAAGAAGAATCCGATGGATAAGATTAGGTGGGGTATAGGAATCCATGCTGGGGAAAACAGAGGAGTTCTAAGGATGGTAACACATCCTCAATGCCACTGCCCTAGCAAACCGGCGAATTTCAGGTACATCATCAACCCATCTATATTTTATTTGTTTTTGATAAATATCACTTTTCTTTATGTTTACTCTTTTTTTTTTTCTTTTCTTTAATAAAATGCATAAGTGCTTATTCTAGTTATGTACTTTGAACAATAGAGATTTCATATTAACAGTAATAGAAGAGCAATAACATACATAGGTGATAATAAGAAAATAACTCAATGTTATTTTCAAAAGAAAATTTTACATATAATTTTCATTTATTGAGCTTTCTAAAGTGGTTCATCTTCTAAAATATATAAGAAAAAGTTATCCATCATGCGCAATGTGTTGTAATTTGTTGATGGCTTAATTAATACGGGTGATTCTTCACAATATCTGACAGAGATGCCATTGGAGAGTACTTCAAAAGGATGCGTGAGGTTGAACTTAGTTTAGCTAAAGCAATCTCAAAAATCTTAGGATATGAAGAAACCTACATCGAGAAGGAATTGAAGCTAGAAGTAGGCTTTGATGTGTCTGTCATGAATCTATATCCATCATTTTTCCAATCCAAAGGTCCCATTGGTATATATGATCATACTGACCCAGGCCTTTTTGTTTCCCTTATACAAAATGTTAATGGCGGCCTTCAAATGCTCTCTCATAATGGAAATTGGATCACTGTCAACATACCTCGTAATGCTATTTTCATTATTCTTGGCGATCATCTTGAGGTATATATACCGCTTCAATTGTTTATAATTAACACACTAGTACTTATTTAGATCCATCCTTGGTATCTGATATCATTCTTACAAAGAGTTTATATTTGATGTACTTATACTGTATATATTTACAATATTAGTAAATTAGATGATATCACTTATTAAATTTTTTTAAAATAAATATAAATAACTTTATTTAATTAGGTGACACCATCTTATTCACTAATAGTATAAAGATTTATACACTATTAGTACATTAAATATGAATCCTTCTTAAAAAACAATACACATATCAATTTAATATTTTTTTGGAAAAAAGTTTTTCTTTGTAGAAAAATCCTATTACAAAGGATATTTTGTTTTCGGTATAGTGATTGATGCCTATATTCTCTTTGAGTAAAGTGAAAACTTTTCAATCCACTTTCCTTTATATATATATATATATATATGAGGTTGATAGGGTTTAAAATATAATTACTAGAATTAATAGTCTAATACTCTACTAAAAGATGAATTTTTTTAATTAAATGAATTCAAGTTTCAAAAAAAAAAAATTTTTTGGTAGCTTAACCAATTGGATTACGCTTGTTCATTCCTTTATTGACCAAATTCCAACTGGTCAACTCACAGGTTTTTATAAAAGTCAACAGGCTGCCTTAAGCTTATATGCATGCTATTAGTTCATTTGACTGCATGACGTGATCGTTTATATTATATTCTTGTTTATAAGGTATCTAAACAATTTTTTCTGCGTATAGATTTTATCCAATGGAAAATACAAGAGTCCTATTCATCAAGTGATTCTCGACAACAACAAAGTGAAAAGAATCTCCATGGGTACACTTCATGGGCCTTCATTGGACGCATTCGTATCCCCAGCGCCAGGGTTCGTAGATGAGTCTCACAAACCAGCCTACCGTGGAATGACCTACAAGGAATCCTTGGAGTTAAATGGTTATGATGAAATCAATGTGCAGTCATCCCTTTCACAGCTTCGATTGCCAATATCCATCTAATTTCATGAGCATATATATATATATATATATATAGTGTCTACTGGCACTTCATCCTCTATGTGCTAATATTATTAAGTATAACTTAGCAGTGTTTATGAGATAAAAAATAAATAAATAACTGCTCTTGGAAAGTTGGGAGCAAAGGTTGTTGCTGTCGACTCTTAGCAGCTGTTTTTCCAAGTTATTATTTTGTGGTATGTAATATCCTAAGGAGATGCTTATGTTATGTTTTTTCTATATATTTTTGGGTGGATGTTTTGTTCTTTAGGGATTTGATTCAGATTTCAGAGATGCTTATTTCTTTAAAATATTTTCTATTATAATCCTTAATAGTTTAATCAGCTTGCCACAATTAAACAGTAAAAAAGAAGTTCGTGTAATCGGCTAATGGTTGCATCCTTCTTTTTCGGAGATTTTGTAATAGATAGGTTATGAACTCAAAAGCCAGGCCATTAATTCAACAATAATAGATTTATGTTCTCTTGATTAAACCTTAAGTTTTTAAATAGAGAGGATATAAGAAGGATAGAATGCTTGAACCTTTGAAAGTGTTACTTTAACCTAATCTATGAAGACGCTTTTTTACGATAAAAGCAGAAGTAACGTGTGTATCTCTTCAATGTATAAATTGTTTAAACGGAAATCAGAATCTGATTTCTCATTTTGTTGACAAATTAGTGATGAATATTGACGGGTAGGTGATGGCTTCTTCTTCTTTTTTTGTTGCATGAGTAGGATAATCGAATGATCAAACTAATTTTAGCATGCAAAATTGCAAGTACAATCGAGCAGATCCAAATGTTCTTGCATCCAAGAGAAAGGTATTGGAATACAAAAATTTAATTTTCACGATGAACATTTTTTTTTTTTTGAAAAATTCAAGGGTTTTATTATAAAGTATTTTAGTGCAATAGAGATAGGGAGGAAGGATTACCCACCTTCAACATAGCAACTTCCGAGACAGATTCCAACTTAGATAACAACCCGTAATAAATTGGCCCAAGACCAATTTTTATTCTTATACGAGTATATATCATAATCGATGTATTTTGATATACTATTTTAGATTTATCAATGTTTGAATATTTTTAATTTATGTATATGAAAAATATTTTTAAATATTAAAGAAATTTAATATACTAAATATTCATTAATTATATATAATGTTCTAAAAAAAACTTCATCAAATATAAAAAAATCAATATTAGTTAAATAGTAAGACTAAAATTTTTTAATGATTATTAAATTTACGAATAATTATATCTAATATTCATCAAATTTACGAGTAATTATGTATAATATTTATAAGATTCAAGATCAATATTAGTTTAATTTTTTTTTACAAGCTTATATTATGTACTGACCAGTACATTTATTTTCGATCGGTACCACCAAAATAGGCTAATACTTACCGGTATAAATCGAAACCAATACTAAAACAAAATTAACTATTACGAATACTATTACCGATAATACAACCCAAAACTCTACAGTGCAGTCAAGATCGATGTCTGACCAACCCACGCAATGCAATTCATTGCCCACCATAGACATAAGCAAAACTCATATGTAGCATTTCTCATCACTCGTCCCGCCCATTAAACACCTGATTTCCCTTTATAACTACCATCAACATCAACATTAATATTCTTGATTATGCAATGCAATGCATCTAGCCATATGAGGATTTGATGGTGAATTTGGATGAAAAATAAAATTACATTGAAGAGCTCTAATCAGTAATTATCTCTAATGTTTAAAAAATTCACCACCAATATATTAAAAATAAACTCTGTCATATGTTATTTATTTTTTCTCTCATATCTCTATATTTACTCTTTGATCACCCATCTCATCTCATCTCATCTAATCTTTCAAGTGACAAAAATTTTATAAAAAGAATCACATATAAATTTTCATTAGTAGAGAACCATGCAACAAATTTGAAAAGAAATGATTATAATTATACAAATCAAAGAACACGAAATCTAAAGAAAAATAGTGAAAAGAAATTAAAATGTAGATTTTTATATAATTTCTTAAAATCACAAAAAAAGAAAATCAGAATGAAAAATTATTAGAGTTGACTTTTTATATAAAATAAAGTTATTAAATAGTAGATGACTAGATGTACAATCAATTAGAATTACGAAAATGTAGAATAAAAACTATAATATATTTTTTAAAATTACATGAAAAGTTGAAATAAATATCTAACAAGAAATACAATTTTTTTGTACTTTATTAAAATAACATAAAAGGTAATTAAAATTTTATTAAAGTTATTTTAGGCACTTAAGTTATATTTGATTCATTAAATGAAATAGCGAAAGATTGTAACTTTGTACAAAGATAATTAAAAGCCCAAGTGAAACATAGCTTTCAGTAATTAAAATTTTATTAAAATATGTTTGCAGCTACTAATTCACATAGCTTTCAGTAAAATTTGTACAAAGCCCAAGTGAAACATGTCTAAGAGCATATGGTTCTTTTTGTAACTTAAAGTAAACAGAAGACAAACATCTGTACGTGATAAAACAAAAGCTACTCATCATGAAGACAAAACAAATATATCCAAGAATAGAATCTAAATGAAGGAACTACAGTAATTACCTCTGGAACATAGAGGAAAAACCAACCTTTTTTTTCTTAGTTTCAGGCTTGATATCTTTTTGCATATTGTCATCTTCTTCATCTTCACTATCATAACTGATAATCTCTTCTATGTCCATCACACCTTCACCTTGATCTACAGCAACAACCTCTATATTCTCCTTTCCATTTCCATTTCCATCCCCCGGATCAATAAAGTCCAATTTTGTCTTCGGAGGTGTATCATACCAGAGCCTTTTAAGAGCATTCCAACCTCTTTACATGTGTAGAGGATTGACCTTCTCTTTGTAAATATTAGTAATTGCTCTAACATCTTTTGATTTCAATAACTCTTCTATAATACAAACAAATAAAACTCAAAATTCAATTACTCAAACAATTCAAACAACATAATTTAGCAAGAGAGAAACTTTAATTCATCTACATTTTCTCTATCCTTTAGAATTTTTCATATATTGGGCAAGAACAAACCAAAAAATGCTTCAATAATTAAACCAAGAAAGATGAATTTTAATAATTCCTCATTAAACATAAGCAAAACATATATTATAAAAAAAGATCTTTGAAAGAACGGGTTTTTTTTTTTTTTTTTCATTTCTGAAAGGGAACATAATAAAAAAACCCATGATCCACGAATAAAAATTTAACCTAAAATCTGCAATTTGCTTAGTTCCAAAACTAAACCATGTTTAAATTAGACCCTGATTACTAGATCATAGAATCACAATTAAAGTGAATCTCAAGCCAATTAAATCAATGACGAAAATATATAAATTCAACACAAAGAAAATTCTCATAAACATCGAAAAGTTAATTAAAAAGTTAATTGTTACCTTTAAAAATTGGCAAGCAAATTCGACACTGTAACAAGGTGTATGTCTTTGTCAATTGAGTTTAAAGTTCAGACGCTTTGATAATTTCGAAGAGAATCATGCTTCGAGGCAGAGGAGGAAGAAAGGATCGATGTCGAAGATGAAAAATCATTTGAACCCAGTTAAGGAATCCTACCCTGGCGGCGAGTGCAAGTGGAAATAAATGAAAAAGTACGAGATGAAAATAGATGAAAATGAATAAGATGAGTGAAATTGTGGAAGTGATTCTCTGTTGGTGGATGAAGAGGAAATCCAGTGGAAGTAACGAAGTTAGGTCAAGAGGACAAATTCGACAAGAAAATGAAAAATTGCATACGGGATTGGCCGAATAGCTATTCCATTGGCTATTCGGCCAACCCCTTAGTAGAGCTTAAACGTTGAATAATTGATTCAGCTTATATTTTCAACTAGACATTTGAACAGTGTGACTCACTGAATAAGGGCTACATTGAATAGCAACTATGTTGAACCAAACACGCCATTAATTTTGTCCGGAATCGATCCCAATTTTTAATTTGAGTTAAAATGGGGGACCTTAGTTCTGGTGGTTCAATCCTCTATTACTTTAACTTCGAATTAAATTGGATTCAAATTCTTAATTGGAATTCAGTTTGAGAATGGGCCCAATCTTTGTTTTAGACTTGCATTTAAGCTATCATTCTTTTGTTAAGAGATTTGAGCTTATGTTTTGAGCCCATTTCTTCTAAAGAGAATGCATGTTTAGGCTTGTGATTTCTTTTTATTTTTTGGGCTTAGGATCCAAATGAACTCGAAATGGCTCCATATACAATTAATTAATTAAATGTCGGACTTTTTTTTTCCTAAGCCACCATGCCTTTCCTGGTTAACCAAACAGCCATCAAGCACCCTACCCTACCCGCCATTCCCAAGGTCTTCAACCCAGCTACCATACCCTTGCCCGTGCAATCCTCCCCACCTTCTCCCCTGACTTCCCAGATTAAAGGGTGTATAATTGTTGATATATATATATATATATATATAATCCCAATAGCTTGTCTAAAATGATAAGCAAACATTATCTTATTTGAATTACAAATAAATACGATGATATTAAAAAATAATTAAGATACGATAAAAATCGAATATATAAATATTTTAAAATTATTTAACATAAATTATTAAAATATTAAAATTTATATAAATATAAAATATTTTAAATATGATTATAATAAATAAAATATATAAATATAATATAAATATACATATAAATTATTAAATTTAATTATAAATTATAGATTAATACTATGAATGAAATACAATCGCTTTGGTTAGGTGAATAAGTTTTGAATGGATTGATTGATGAGCAACCGTTGCGATGTTTCTAGTTGTTGACTATTTGCATTGGTGCTGTCGGTATTATCTTTACAATTTTCACATAAAGTATTTATGTAAAAAACAAAATCCAAACAGGATGCTACCCTCTAATTTTAAAATATAAAACTAATTAATAAAGAATTTTTCTTTCAAAATCAGACAAAACTCAATAATATCAAATTTCAGTGGCCGAGATTCAATCTAAATCTAACATCGTTATTTTAAAATATATTATTAAAAAATAAATATTTAATATAATTTTATAATTTTATAATTAAAATTAAAAAATTATAATATATTTTATTTATTTTTAAATATTTATTTTTAAATATTTATTTTTAAATATAAAATAAAAATATATTATAATTTTTTAATTTTATTTATAAAATTAAAAATTTTTATCATTCATGTGGCTAATAGTGATTCATTATTGCAATATTTTGTTTTTATCACGTTTGTGTCTTAAATTTTTTGAGTTCCACGTGGATGGCAACATGATGGTTGGATCTTTGAATTGGCAGGTGGAACCAACCTTATGGGCCACGTGGGTGGCGTGCCTCACACATTGCACGGGTCTTTCCATCGCCCGTCGTATGTATCGGCTTGGTTGGTGCCACCCTCCAAGAAAACTTCTGTTTCATTTTTTTTACGTCTCCAATTAGTAATGAAAAATCAAAATTTAATATTAAATAAGAATAATAGTATTTTAATATTTTATTGTATCTTAAATATGAATAAAAAATAATATTTTTTGAAAAAAATTATAAATAAAATAGTGGGTAGGTTTTTTATAAATCAGTAAGCGAATAATTTTAGGAACAAGTAAGAATTTAAAAAAAAATTATGTATATAAAATTTTGAAAGATGTAAATATTTTTGTTTTATTTTTTATATTATGACTAATTGATTATGCTCATTTTATTTTTACTTTTACCAATCGAGTTGCTGCTATAAATTATTATTATTGTTTTCTTCTATTCGGGGGAGGTCTGATCCTACTTATATTATTGTTTAATTAATTAAATATATTTTTATTTAAATTTAATTATAAAAAATATAAGTACTAGTATAAAAATAATTTTTATATAATTTAAAATTTTTTAATATAGTAATTCAGGCTTGTAAGCCAAGCCAAATTCAATGGTGGGTATGACATGTATAAAATATAATATTTTAAAATTAATATTTATTTATTGAAAATAATACAATAAAAAAAGAGTATTTGGATAGAAAATTTATTTTTACTTGTTGAGGTAAAAGTAGGTAACTGATTAAAGAAAATCACATTTTGTTGATGGAATCTATAAACATAATTAATATAATTTATTCATCCACTTTCTATTATTTATTGAGCTGCTACCATCATAATAATAATAATAATAATAATAATAATAATAATAATCCAACTTAATTGATAGAAGTAAAGAAAAAATCCACATTATCAATTAATCATAATATCAAAAATAAATTAAAATTTTATATCTTTCAATATATATTATGTTTTTTTTTTTGAAAAAAGAATCATATTTGTTCCTAAAAGTTATTAGCTATTTCAAAAATTATCCACTTATAACATACTATCCACTAATTTATTTACAATTTCCTTTAAAAAATTATTTTTATTTGGATTTAGGGTTTGGTAAATATCAAAATACTAGTATTCTTATTTAATCTTAAATTTTGATCTTGATAACTAATTAGAACATAAAAAAAAAAATGAAATAAGAGTTCTTTTTTAGAGGATGGCGCCAACAAAACCAACCCGAGACATGCGATAGGCAAAGGACGGACCACGTTTAAGTGGAATGTGGAACATGCACTAGATGGCGCCAACAAGTTTGTCGCCATCCATGTACGCAGCTCGAATCTTTTAGGAGCTACCCCTGTGGAAGCGCAAAAAAAAAAAAAGAAAAGAAAAGAAAAGCTAGTGTGGTATTTTCATATAAAATATTTCAAAATCATGATATTTCAACAATAAATTTAATTATTAGGGACACAACCGTCAAAAAAAAAAAAAACCTTCCATCTTCATCTCATTTGGCTGCAAAATTAAAATGTTTTAAATTGGTCTTATCGGTTATTTTTAACATCAAGTTTAATCTTGCATTTCTTGAAATTTAACGATTGGACTTGATCTTGTTTTCTTTCGATTTTAATTGTTGACTGCAATTCGATTTGTTCGAGAGTACGCCGAGGACGGGGGGGAGGGGGGGAATAAGATGATTTTTTTAAAATGGGCCAATAAGAGTAAGAGAGGAAGAGAAACGAAAAAGGCGAAAAATAGAATTATAAGGAAAATAAAGAGAAATAAAATAAAATAATACCTCTTAGCTAATACCATACCCATAACGAACAAATAATTTAAACATCCGAAAGACGGATTTCACAAGAAGTCAAAGACAGCTGTCACCAAGAAGACCTCTTAGGATATCAATTTTAAATTATTATAAATATGAGAATTATAATTAAATATAAAAAAATTAAAATTAATTTTATTTAAGATTTAGGATAACTCATAATTAATAAGTATCATTTTACGGGTGTCACAGAGGGTACATGTCTCACCTATGCATAATCGACTCTTAAACTTTTTTTATACGAATCTCTAACGAGTACATAGACTTTGGAGTTTGTTTACGAGGGTTTCAAAAGATGAACTCCGATAAGTGACAAATCTCACCTATCAAAAATAGATTGATAATAACTTCAAATCTATTAATCAATTCGTAACGACCATTTAAAATTAAATCAGATGAGTAATTCGATTTGATAATTATATTCTCTTCCAATGAAAACAATAAAATAACAATTTACCTATCTCAAGTCTAACATATCAGATTCACGTTCAAACATTGGCAAAATTTTTCGTGAGTAATGATGGAATTTTCCATCTTAAATACTATTTGCGATGGAAAATATGAACTTTCCTAAAATAGAACGAGGAAAAACTGCTCTAATAATTCCACCATTATCAACTATCCTTGAACTGTAATCTCGTGCTCCATTCAATCTTTCCGTACAGGCGCCAGCCAAAGAAAATTTTGGTTTCAGTGGGAATCACGATTGTTATTTGTCATAAAAGAAAGTGGTTCAAAGATTACTAATCTTTGCACCGCGTTTTAGGTCTTTAATTAACTTTTCATGTTTTAGTTTCTTTATAATTAAAATTTTAAAACATTTAATTTTTTAGTTTTATATAATTAAATGAATATTTTTATTAAATATTTATTGTATATATTTAATATTTATTAATATATTAAAATTATTTTTATAAAATTTAGAAATTTTAATTAAATTGATTCATCCAATTAATTAAATAAATTAAACTAAAAATCTAAGTTTTATCAATTCAGGGTCGATTTGGATCTCATCACCATAGTTGCGATTGATCCAAAAACATGTCCGACCACTTATTTTAATCACATCACTATAATATTTAATTTTACCACTATAATAATTAATTTTATCGCTATCATTATTTTTAATCTCACTAAAACTAATCCATCACTTTTCTAATAAACCCTTAATTTTCAATTCAAAATTTTTTAACCTAAATTACGAGGTAGAATTTATATGTCGCCTCATCGAACCATTTTCGCGTGCTTGAAAGGTAGAAAGGAAGGGAGATACATTGGTTCAGGACAATTGCCACCAAGAAAGGGGGACCCAACCTGTTGCAATAACAGTTGGATCTTTGATCGATTTATCGTGTTGCAAGATACCGAGTTGGAAAGCTGCGAAAGGGTGAGGGTGTACTAGATGCGAAGGGTTGCTGCAATTTGGCTTTTTTTTCTTGGTAAGCTTGGACCAATCATGTGCTAATTCAGCGACTGAAAGGCTTCCTCGAGTTTCCAAGAATAAATGTGGGATCTCGCAAAGGAGAAGGTTATGATTCACATAGGTGATAAAGACCTTGCTTTTGTATTAAGTCAGAGAACAGCAATGCAGATTTGAATTCTGGTAAAAAATGAAAAATGGTGACCAACAAGCGTGTTATACTTTGTACCTAGCCATTCTTTTTTTTGTTTTGTTTTTTTCCTAAGCCATAAAAATTTTGTTAAACGTTGAGTGCAAGAATGATAACACGTTACTAACCACCCACGATAAGTGCATTAAAGATGCTATACAGACACGCAAATCAAAATAAAGGAAACACCAAATTAAACAATGAAATAGTCAACCTCCAAAATGTCCATCCATCTTCTTGAATAATCAATGTGATCTTAATTCTAAATCCAGCCGGTCCCCTAAAATCCAATTTCCAACGTTCATCCTCAGCCTCTCTCATTAAATTATCCGGGCCCGCATTTTTTTATTATGAGTCTATTCAATTTGAAGTAGTATTTTTATTTAAATTTAATTATAAAATATATAAATATTAATATAAAAATAATTTTTAATAGGGTAAATAATAATTTGAACTAAATAAACAAATAGGGCCAAACCAGATACGAGCTTAAATTTAAAATTTAAATTTTTTAAATCGCGACTCGACATGCGGACACCTTTACATTAGGCCAAAAATCAAAATTTTCAGAAAAACTAACCGTTCTTGGTCTTGTGCTGAGGATTAGCTTTGTGTCATTAAAGTTCTATCACCGTGTGGCTCTAATTAATATATAATGATGGTTTACTGATTACGTTTCGAATGCATCCAGATATTAATGTTTGAAACTAAAGAGGGCTGACCATAGTCAACAAATCTTTCAATCTTGTGAAGGACTTGTCTGACAAATCATCAAAGTTAAAAGGATTAAGTGCTCTTAGATGAGGTATTCTGCTCTACGCTGAAGTGAATAAGCTGGTCTATCGCCTTTGACATTGATTGGCTGTGTATGGGACAGCCCTTAGTTATTGTCATTGGGTTTTTTTTTTTTTTTGGATGCCATGATTTTCGTTTCATGTATTTTCGTCTTTGGCTGCTGTGACTGTCTACCGTGAGTTTTCTTGCCCTTGTGTTCAGTTGTTGCGATAGATTGCTTAACCTTTTGGTTATCTAATAAATTATTTTGACTTAAAGAAAATTCTGACCAAGAATTAACTCACAACCGTAATAAATTAATAACATGTGTTTTTTATGAGCGTCAGAATTTTTTTTACTAATAAAAATATATATATTAAAAATCAAAAAAGTACAAAAATTTACTAAAAAAATAGTCAGTTTATAGTTACTTTTATTACCCTTATTACACGGTTGACTAAAATACAATAATCATCCTTTAAAAATAAAATAAAACTAAAAAAAAAATAATTTTAACAATAATTTGATAAGAAAAAATCAAGTTCGCTAAAGCAGTTCCTTACTTTACCCAAACCTAAATGAGTATTCAGCTTTCGAGATAGATACGGCGACAAAAACTCATGCCCTTTTTCTTGAACAAAGAAATGTTTAATGATGGGCCGACAAAATTTGGACCCTAATCATTGCACCAGGATCACTGTACCTTGGATTAACATGTTTTTTTTTTTCTTTTGTCTTTTTTCTATTCTACTGATGGGTGATGGCCAACCAAGGAAAAATTTTGGCATTTTAGGAGAAAAAATGGTTTTCGTGTTTGTCAGTGTAAACTGTTTTTCAAAGATGATTAATCTTAGCACCCCGTTCCTGGTCTATGATTATTTTTCGTATTTTAGTGGCTAAAATTACTACCAAATAAAGAATCATCCATCAAAGGAAAAAAATTCTCTACCAAGTAGCTAAGAATTAGATTATAACTTACTAAAATAATAGTTACATTTATTTTTATTGAAGTATTTTTTTTTTAAATAAAAGTATAAAGATAATTTGAGACTTTCAAAATAAAAATAACTTATAATAGGTGTAATCTAATAATCTTTTCATCAACATGTATTGTTGAATTATACATACAAATTAATTAATTAAGAAGTAATATTCTCCCAACATCACTCCGTGAAAGGTTTAAAACTTGAGATTTAATTTAAAAATTTTAAGTTTATACCTTATATTAAGAAATTATCCTTTTGTTTATTCGATTTTGTGAAATTTTTAGCTTAACTTTGAAAATAACTAATGTTTAGCCATTTCTTTAATTCTATAATTATTTAATCATGATACAAAATTATATATAACTCGTTACTTAAACACTTGAGTTTTATACAATAACTTGATGGACCTACAAAATTTAAGTGTGGTTTAGAGTTTTTTTTTTTTATGCTAACCGGGTTTTTTTTCTTATCATTACTTTAATTCTACAATTATTTAATCATAATACAAAATTATATAATTATATAAAATTCATTTCTTAGAAACTTGAGTCTCATATAATTACTTGGTGGACCTACAAATTTTAAGTATGGCTCGAAGTTTTTTTTTAGTTTGCTAACAAGGTTTTTTTCGTAGTGTTATAGTGTTGTGCCGTGTTTATTATACCTTGTTAACTTTGGGGTTAGTTTGAATTTTGTAACCTTATCATTATTTATTAATAATAGTACTCTTTTGATTTAAAAGAATAATTAACCAAAACATTACGGGCTTAACTTAGCTTTGATGATTCTAAAATATCATTTTTTTAGGCATTCTACAAGATCATGCCACTTCACATTTCTTTAGGGTATAGTGAATAATATCACTCACTTTATATGCTAACCGGGGTTTTTTCTTATTTTTGAAGTGTCGTGTAATGTCTATTATAGTTTGTCAACTTTGGGATTAGTTTGAAATTTGTAATTTTATGATTATTTATTAATAATAATACTCTTTTGACTTAGAAAAAAATGATTGACCAAAGCATTATGTGTTTAACTTGCCTTAGATGACCCTAAAATGTTATGTCATCCTACAAAAACATGCCACTTCATATTTCTTTGGTGTATAATAAATAATATCATATATTCATGAACGCAAAACTAATTCTCTTTAAGTTTTTTTAACACTAATTATCATTATGCTTGAACTATACTCTAACCTTAAACCTAAACCATAAATCCACAACTTTGAACTCTAACTATAAACCTAAACCACTACAAAATTTAAAAGAATTGAAAACGATCAATAATTATTTTTAAAAAATAAAAAATCATACTTAAAAGTTTTAGGGATAAAAAATCATCTTTAACAATCATACTTAAAAAATATTCGTCTCCAATATTATTAAATTCAAGATGTCGTTCATCCCTAATACAATTAAAATCAAGAGAGAGAGGATGTTTCTATTTCTTTTTTATTGTCTTTTTATCTTATCTCAAAAAGTGCATGATATCAATTAAAACTATTAAAAATCTATGAAATGGCATTTATTTAACATATCTAAAAAGTAACTATTTAGGAATATCCTAATATAATTTAAACTCAGACATTACATATAGAGAGAGAATGATCTTCATAAGTCACCATTATCTACATCAAGAAATAAAGATCCAATTCCCTTTAATCTAAAGTGAAGCAAGAAATTTTATTTTGGGGGGTCGGTCAGTATAAATATAATTAATACAAAAATAAAAGAATCTGAGATAGTAATTTTAGTTTATTAAAGTAATTCTCATAAGAAAATTAAAAGAATTACTACATTGTCATTTTTGTATAAAGATTATAATAACTCAACTTTCTTTAATCATTTTTTATTATTATTATAAAAAGGAAAACATTAGGTGACACACCATACTTAATATTAGGAATATTTTTTATTGATGAAAAGGGAAAAATTTTAATGCAATGAAGTAAATATTATGTATGCATATACTGATGTTTAATTAAGTAAAAATTTAAAGAGAATCAAATTAATAATTATAAAATTTAAAACTGACAAGTTTAACAAATTAATCATATTAATATATTAAATTTAGAAAGAAGTGGCCAAAATTAAAAATTTTGATTTTGAGGCCAAACTAGATTTTTTTTTCTTTTTTCTTTTCTAAGAAAGACAATTTTTAATTTGGTTTTCATGGATTAGTGGGGCTAAAGTGTAAATTTTCCTTTTTTTGCTTAGTTAAGAAAGCTTGCCACTAGTATTTTCTTGAATTTTGGAGGAGGAAGAGGAGGGGGGAAGTGAAATTCTTCCTTTTTTGCTTAGTTAAGAAAGCTTACCAACATTGATTTTTCCTGAATTTAGATGGCCATGAGCACTGCCAAGCCCCCTTAAATTTGCCTCTGCCTTTAATCAATTTGTTGAGGGAAGCCTTGAGCTTTTTGATATAGGTCACCCCATGAGTAGCTTGCAAGTTGCGATAATATTTTATTAAGAGGGAAGCCTTGAGCCTTTTGATATCGGTCACCCCATGGTTAACTTGCAAGTTGCAACAATCTTGTATTAAGAAAACATTGAGAAATTAAGAATCCTTTTTAACCCTCAAATCGTTTCGCTAACTTCATGGATTCACTAAAACTTGTTATTGTCTTGATTTACATAAATTTTTTTTGTTTTTTGCAAAGCATCTTCGTATAAATTTATAATCTATATAAAATATATAAAAGTATGAATGTGAAAAATTTTTTAAACTAAACAACATAGTCATTATTAATTACTATGCTTTTAAATTACCATTATAAATTATTATTATTATTATTAAAATTTATTTAATTTATAAGTAAGAAGTTTAATTTCATTAAAATGCTTTTGTATTTAATAATAAGTAAAAATTCAAAAATTTATATATTGTTTATCTTAAAGTTTTAATTTTGCACTAACCGTAAAAGGTAAATCAATTTTTATTTTATATAAATATAAAAGATTTAAAATTTACATTAATTTTTTTATCTTCATATTTAATTGAATTAATGTTAAAATAGTAAAATTTATAATAATTTGATACAATTTGCATGTAAAATAAATTTTACAAGTAAATGCAAATTTTAGTTACTATACGTTTTATTAATTTTATTTATTATAAACTATACATTGGTATATCCAAAATAGGTAAAACAACGATGACTCACGTGCAAAATGCATATGATAACAAATACTAATTTAAATTAAAATAGGAGACATAACTGATTTAAAATACTATATGAGAAATTAAGAAATCAAAATCCATTTTTTATCTCTCAAGGCAAAAAGATAAAAATAAAAACCTCAAACCTGCTAAGTTTCCCATAGTTCCACTTCCTAGTACCTTCACAGCTTCACTAACCTTGCCATTGTCCCTGTATATCAACTTCATTTTAATTAATCATAAATCAAATGGCAACAGGATTTACATTATTCTGCTTACTTGTGGATGTGGGGCAGGTTGTTGTTGAAGAGCTAGAGGTACAACAATGCTCTTGTGAAGTAAAATTTTTTCAATGATTTAAAGCTAAGTCGAAAGGGGAAAAGAAATTAAGAAAGGAGATTATTTTTAAATTATTTTCATAATTGTTAGTTATCCCATTATGGTAAGATGGATTGTTGTACAAAAGTAGTATCGGAAGGAAAGAGAAGAAGCGTGAGAGACGTGATTAAGGAGAAGCTACGATTTTTTTTTTTTCATCACGTTTAAATTTTAATATTAAAATAAAAATTATTGGAAAGAGAAGACACTATTCGTTTTCAAGACTTAATTTTTAATATTAAAAGAAAACATTATTGGAAAGAGAAGACACTATTCATTTTTCATGACTTAAATTTTAATATTAAAATAAAACAATAGTGGGTGGGATTTCATCTATAAAAAGGGCAAAGTACGTCCCAACCTCCATGCAAATCCAGCTTTTACTATCTTCGTAAAAGTTGTTGCACACTATTTGTGCTCAATTTGCTATCTTAATTTCTCTTCCTTGAAATATGGCTAACACCGCTGAAGGGCTTAGTCAAGAATGCTTTGATTTGAAAAACAAAGCCATCTCTGATTCCAATGATTCCTTCGTGAATTCCAACAATTTTGTTGTTTCAGCCACTGATTATGGCGATGAAATCCCCACAGTTGATTATTCTTTGCTGTTTTCCAAGGATCATGATGAACAGGCTAAGTCCCTCGACCACCTAGGGAAAGCATGCCAAGCATTCGGTTTCTTTTACGTATGAAACTCTGATAAGCTTTGATATGCATTGTTCAGTGAACTTTTTAAGTTCTATAAACGATGTTAAAAATTAATATGAGTATTTTCTATTTAAATTAGTTTCTTTCTTCTTTTTGATATGCTCTAAAAGGAGTAGTAATAACCTTTAAATTTGTTTAATGAAGTCCAAAGATTTTGCCAATGATGCATTAAATAAATTTTCATGTTATAATCACTTTTTATAATTGTTTGATTATAGATTGGAATAGCAGTAATGTATTAAATCTCAAGATATATATATATATATATATATTATGATTGACAGAACTTAAATATAATAATTTTATCATTTAAGTTTAAGGTTTTGAGCTAACCAACTTCATCTACGAGATCGAGGAGTTTTCTTTTCTTTATCTTAATTTATTTTCTCTTTCAAGTTATTTATTTTGATATACTAAGTTTATTCAGATCGACGATTTTCTTTTTGAAGCTAATAAATGGTGTTGAAGAAAGTGTGGTTGAAGGAGCATTGAAGGGTATTTCGGATTTCTTTGAACTGACAAAACTGGAGAAGAGTGAGTACTTAAGAAAGAATTCGATGGATAAGATAAGGTGGGGTCTGAGATCCCATGTTGGGGAAAACAGAGAGTATCTAAAGATAGTAACACATCCTCAATACCATTACCCTAGCAAACCGGCCAATTTTAGGTACATCATGAACCCATCTTTTTTTTTTATTTGTTTTGATGAATATCATTTTTCTTTATTCACTTTAGGAAAATACTTATTCTAATTATTTACTTTAAACATTTAGGTTTTGTTTAATAGGATGGAAAGAAAAGTGAAAAATTGGAAGAAGAGAAAAGTGGAAAGATGGACCAAAGGAAAAAGAGATTAATGGAAAGATAAAACATATAATTTTTAGCTCCATTAAGTGCTTAGTAGAAAAAATGAAAAAAATGATACAAAAAAAAAAAATCTTTTCCATCCATTGCTTGGTATATAAAAAACATAAGAGAAAAGAAAATTAAAAAATATACTATTTTACCATTATACCAATTATAAGAAAAGATGAAAAAATAAAATTTAAAAACTGCTCTTATTTTATTTTCAATTTAAGATGATTTGTTTTCGTTAATAACAACAAAATTTAATAATTTTCTTATATTTTTGCCTCTCAATATTTTCTACCAAACACATTCAAAATCATTTTTTTTTCACTTTTTCAGCTTTCTTCTACTTTTTTATTCTACCAAGCACACATTCAAAACTTTCACATTAACCGTAATATAAGAGCAATATAATATATCTAATATAAGGCGACAACGTCGGTTATAATAAGAAAATAACTCAAGGTTAATCATTTTATTTCCAAAAGAAGATTTTAAGGTTTAATTTTCATATATTGAACTTTCTAAAGTGGTTCATCTACTAAACTATATAAGAAATGATCCGTCATGTGCTATGTGTTACAATTTGTTGATGACTTAATTTGGGGAATTCTTCACAATATTTGATAGAGATGCCTTGGGAGAGTACTTCAAAAAGATGGGTGAAGTTGAACTTGGTTTAGCTAAAGCAATCTCCAAAATCTTGGGATATGAAGAAACCTATATCGAGAGGGAAATGAAGCTAGAAGCAGGCTTTGATGTGTCTGCCATGAATTTGTATCCGCCGTCATTCCAGTCCAAAGGTTCCATCGGTCAGTTTGATCATACTGACCCAGGCTTTTTTATTTCCCTTATACAAGATGTTAACGGTGGCCTTCAAATTCTCTCTCGTAATGGAAATTGGATCAATGTCAACATACCTCGTAATGCCATTTTCATTATGCTTGGGGATCAACTTGAGGTATATATATACTCCTTGATAATTAACGTATTATTTTTTATTCGAAATCATCTCTTATATCAATCATCATTCTCACAAAGAATTTATATTTGATATGCTTATAGTTTATATATCTATAAAGTATCAGTAAATTAGATGATATCATCTCATTTAAAATTTTTTAAAATAAACATAAGTAACTATACTTTTTAATGAGATGATATTATTTAATTCACTGACTGTATATAGATATATACATTATAAGTACATCAAATATAAACTCTTTACAAATCCTTCTTAAAAAACAATACGCAAACCAATTTAAGTTGAAAAAGCTTTTGCTTTATAGAAAAAATCCAATTATAGAAGGATATTGTGTCTTCTATATGGTGATTAAGGCATATATTCTTAGATTAAAGAGCAAAATTTTCAATCCACTTTGATACATACATATGTGTATATATATATATATATGTGATTTTGACAAAGTTTAACTATGATCATTTGAACTAATAATTCAGCACTTTACTGACAAATTACATCATTATTAGCACAATCTCCTCTCCTCAAATAAAAAGAAAAAAATTAATTTTTTTTAATTAAATGAATTCAAGTTTCAAAAAATATATATATTATATATTATATATTATATATATTATATATTTTTTGGGTAGCTTAACTGATTGGATTTACCCTTTTCGTCCACCAAATCCCAACTGGTCAACCCACTAAGGTTTTTCTAAAAATCAGCAAGCTGCTTTAAGCCCGTATGCATGCATGCTATTAGTTCATTTGCCTATAGGATGTAATCGTCTATGTTATATTCTTTTGTCTAGATAGTACATTAACATGTTTTTACATGTAGATTTTAACCAATGGGAAGTACCATAGTCCTATTCATCAAGTGATCCTGGACAACAACGAAGTGAAAAGAATCTCCATGGGTACACTTCATGGACCTTCATTGAACGCATTCATAGCCCCAGCACCAGGGTTCGTGGATGAGTCTCACCCACCAACCTACCGTGGGATGACCTATAAGGAATCCTTGGAGTTAAATGGTTATGATGAAGTCGATGTGCAATCATCCCTTTCGCAGCTTCGACTACCAATATCCATCTAATTTCATGAGCATATATATATGATATAGTGTTTATTGGCAGTTCATCCTCTACGTGCTAATATTATTACGTATAGTGTTTATGAGATAAAAATAAAGGGAAAAAAAAAAAAAAAAAACTAAATAAAGAACTGCTCTTGCAAAGTTAAGTGCTAAGGTTGTTGCTGTCAAGTATTTGTAGTTGTTTTTCCAATTTATTATTTTGTGGTGTGTAATATCTTAAGGAACTGCTTGTCTTGTTTCTATATATTTTTGGGTGGTTGCTTCATATTTTTAGAGATTTGATTCAGATTTTGCTGTGATAATCCTACTTAATATTTTAAACAGCTTTTGTTAATTCAAATTGCAAAACTTGATGTCTGACCAACCCATGCAATGCAGTGCACGCCATAGGCATAAGCAAACCCTCGTGCACCCACTCATATGTAGTATTTCTTATCACTCGTCCCACCCATTAAACATCAACATCAGCAGTTACAATCAATATCAAAATTAATATTCTTGATTATGTAATGCAATGCATCCACCCTATGAGAATTTGACGCTATAATTTGGATGAAACAAATGAAAACTAGAAATCCACGTTTGAAGAATGAGGAGCACCAATCTTTATGAGCTCTGTTAATGATTAACCAATGTCCATGTAAAGGCCGAGAAAAGGGATTCCCCTCAAAGCAAACTGTTTTTTCTGCAATGCCAAATCATTCCAATACCAAAACAAGAATCAATGCCCAAGGCAAACGCTGAACCTTGCACTCTAGCAGACTTGTAATTCATGAAATTCCAAGAACTAATGACACACGAAAAAAACCTTACTATGGCTGTTTTTGCTGCTACTAGTAAATGTTCACGGCTGTAAAGTTTTTTTTTTTTTTTTTGAAAGGCAATTTCATTAGATCAATATTAATACGAAACAATAATCAGTTTAACCCAAAAAAAGAAAAAAAAATAAAACCAGGAAAGCAATAAAATCTGAAATTCTGCCCACCCCGGACTTGGCCAGCCCGTCAGCAAAGAAGTTAGCTTCCCTAAGTATATGACTGAAGCGAATATTCAAGATTTTACCTTTCAAATGATCGATAGAATTAAAATATTCTTCATTTTCTAGGGTATTTTGCGATTGCTTAGTCACACAGAATATGGCGTTAGAAGAATCGCTTTCCAGAATAAGAGAGTCAGAACTGCGCATGGTGAAGAGATGAAGAAGGCAAGATAGCCCTTTCTTTGATGGCAAGACATTCGGCATAATTGGAT
>JBBYHM010033516.1:9423-42063 GCA_038381775.1 Adansonia rubrostipa
CATGGTACATCTCGTAATTACTTTAAAAGCATGAGGCTACTAAAGTCATTTTGTTCCCTGCCCTTAAAATAATAGAAGTACAGCTAAGGGGACATAATAATGCAACATTTAATTAAGCCCATCCTCGAAAAGGGCGCGTGGGTTACCCTCCTCCAGCTATTGAGAGTGAAGATTTTTTTTTAGTTGGAGGGGCAAAGTAGACAAGTTCCATGAGATTTTTAGTAGAATACACATAATTTATAATTTTACAAATACCTTTTTAGTTCAAAGGTTTGTTGAAAAAAATACTAGTTTTTAATATTTATTTACTGAGTAAGCTTTAAATAAAAGATAATTATATCCTTATTAATTATAATAATTATGTATTTCAGTATTTTTATTTATTTTTATTACTTAAAATTTTTTATAATTACAAAATGATGAGAATTTAATTAGTTTTAAAATTATCTTTGAAAATATAAATTATCTTTAATTCAATTATATATTAACTTTGAGATAAACTCACTAAATTATTTTTATTTAAAATAAATTAATTGCCATTTTTAAAATAGTTTTAACGATAAAGAAATTGATTAAAATAAAAAGAGAAATAAAAGAGAATAAAAAAACATAATTATCATCTATTAGATTTTATTAAAAATAATGTTACATTTATTAGTTTGAAAATCATAGCATTTCACTAATCAAACTAACATTTATTTAAATTTTACTTAAAATTTAAAAACACTCTTATTCTATTTATTTTTTCCTTATTTATATTTTTTTCTTGCTTATTTCATTAATTTCTGTTAGTATATGCCTTAGAGCAATCTACTTGGATGAGGCATATATAAATGCAAACCTATCATTTAATCAAGTGATGCAAGGCTTTCTTTCATGTTAATAGCCTGACTGACAATCATAAATTACTAATTGGATGAAGCCTAAGGAACATATTGGCCTTACAAAGGAATTGTAATGAGTTACAATTATAGAATCCTTATGCATCAAAGTCGCGTTTTTAAAAACGTTCGTAGTTATTATATTACCAAGACAAGCATTGGCAATGCTCAAAGACTAGCACATGTTATGGCTTTTTACTTCTAAATTAAGCAATTGATCTCATGGGTTGAAGTACAAAGGATATTTGCAATGGCATATAGATGTTTGTTTTGTGGAAACAAGTTAACTAAACATGACCTATCTGAGAACTCCATTTGGTATTGTCATTCAAGTGCTATGGAAATGTTCTCACGTGCTAGTTGTGTAACTAATCTTATAACTTGTGATACTTGGTCATGTTATGTAGGGAGTGTCATACTTTGATTTTATCTGAATGAGTCCACTAGGAGGGATGCGTGTGCTAGGGTGATTTTGGATATGTCATAAGGCATAAGAAGGTGGATAAGTGATCCGAGGAGGATTTTCTACTCCAAGTGACATTTGAGATATATCTCATTTGTTTTTGGCTTTGGTTAACTTGATAAAATAGTTGGCTAATGCATGATGGATTTAGGAAAAAAATGTTTCTCTAAATTCATGAGGTAATCATATGCTACAAGAATGAATATTGATTGATACATGAGTAGACATTGCAACATGTTCATAGTTTTTTGGAGATATTTGGTGAAAATACTGAATTAAACTAATAGTCTAGTTATTGAAATGTTTCAAAAAGGTCATATTAAGTATACAACATTTGTGTGATCATGATGGGTTGCTAGATCCCACTCTTATCTATGTTTATAAATCATAAACTATATAGCAACCAATGATTTATACTCACTATCAATTCAAAGGATAACAATTAGTAAGACCTCATGCGTTCTAACAAGCAAAATTAATAAATTAATAAAAATTGTAGCAAAAAATTAAACACTAAAATAGCCAAACATCTTTACAAATAGTTGGGATATGATTTGCATGTAGCAACTAATTTCAATAAATCTTGAAATTAAATCACCTATCTGATTAGAGTTTACTTAACTCAAAGATCTTATAATCTTGAGTTATCCAAGACCTATAGACATAAAGAGAATTGTGGCTAGGCTTTTTAAGAGGTAGCTTGAGATCATGAGTAGTTCAAGTATCAAGCCTCTAATAGTGTTCCATATAAATGGTGGCTAATGGTTCTCTTGTGCTAGATTGAAGGCTTGTGGCCTTAATTAAAATGTGACGATCAATGGCTTTTCACTCAAATGCATGCAAGAACATTTCAAAGGTGTCATTTTTCATAAAACAAAGAGGAAAGCAATCGACTTAAAGAAGTATGGAAAATTTTAATTATGGTGTACTTTTCCTTTAAGGAGGTTGGTGGTTTAACTTCTCAAAAGTTAAAGTAATTTTTTTCTCTTTCTTATTATTTAGTGTATAATTCAAAAACAATCACTATCTTAAATTAAACTACCTTTGGCTAATCCCTTTATCTAAAAAAGAGAGAGTTTGAATTTTTTTTAAACTCCTATCTTGGGTGAAACTCTTTTACTTAAGGTGGCATAGCCATGACACTAACCTTTCCATAAACATTTGAGTGGCTAATACCAAATGGAGTTCTTATAAGGGCCATGTTTAGTAAACTTGTTTCCTCAAACATGCACCCTTATGTCATCCTAAGTATCTCATGTACTTCAACCTATGAGACTGGTTGCTTACTTCATAAGTAAAAGGCATAACATGTGCTAGTCTTTAAGTATTGCTAGAGTTTTGGCTTGATAATACAAAGAGAGCAATGCATTTAGGAGCTTAGCTTTGATGTATAAGGATCTAATTATTATAACAACTTTTAATTCCTTTATAAGGCCTTTAGGTTCCAATTAGTGGTTTCATGATAGTTAATCATGTCACTAATATGAATGAAAACTTTATGTCACTGAGTTAGTTACTGGTACGTAACTAGTTAAACTTATTTCCTATGTCTCAGTTTGATTAGTTTAAGAATATATATATATATATATCTTGGGATTCAATTCCATTGGACTTAATTGAATAAAATGTTAAATATGGAAAACTTAATTAAAAAGTTCAATTAAGAAAAGACTAAAACAATTTATATTTGAGAAAGACAAATTTAGAAGTCTTAATATTACAAAAATGATGCGATTATGTTGTAAAGAAAATGATGTCTTAGCCAAATTACTTTGGGACAAGTTAGAAGGATTTCACTTTTTGAAAGAATTTGATTCAGAATTAAATTTTGGATTCCTGAACAATGGGTTATTTGAACATCATGCATTGATTGGGCTTAATGTTATATCATAACATAGACTTTCGAGCTTGAGCAAAAAGAGTTAATTGAGAATTAGATCTAATTTTCTAATCTTTGACTAGCCAAATGGTGTATGAATAAAAAATAGGTTTCTTGGACCATTCTTGATTATATATTAACTAATTAGCCTAATGATACATGGACAGCTAGCCTCGAACAGAGCAAAATAGTTTTACTTCATTATTGATTTATAATATTTACGCCATGTGTGCGCTTTTAAAACTTCAGACAATCCAAAGGGCATGGCGCACTTGATTTAAAATAAATGATGGTTGGTTATGATTGAGCTTTTGAGTTATCCTATGATCAAAATTTAGATTAGGCATAATAATGTGAAGGAGAAAGAGACCGTTAGGCGAATAGCTTGTTTAATCGAGTCTCAGGTGGCCACCATGAAGTGGCCATAAACTTGGAGTCACAATCAATCATTTGAGGCTAGGTAGGATCGAATGCCTATTGAAAATAATATTTTGAGTTACAAACCTTGAAACATCGATTTCAAGGTCTATAAAGTCTAAAGATTTGTTGGTTGGGTTCGGGAGTTGGTTACAAGCGGGGAAGGATTAGCATCCTCACAATGCCCAAAATTAATACCTAATAACTATGTTTCACTTTGGTCTTGGCTAAATAGGTTTCATTTAGTCTTTATTTAGATCTAATTCCCTTTAATGCATGAAGTTTTATAAATTTAGATTCAGTTTGTTTAAAGAGAATTAGCTCACCTAGGCACCTCGGAGATGTCAAAAACATATGGATTTTTTTGAAAACGATATCCGAATTGAATTTAAAAAATTTGCATGCTTCGTATTGGGCACTAGAGAGATACTAATACAGAGCATTGTCTTGTAAGTTTTATTGAAAAAATAAATTTTAAACATGAATGCACGATAATCACTACAAAACAATGTGTTAGTAAGACAAAAAAAAAGAGAAATATAATAATATCATAAACAAGTAATCACAAACAAAAGATCATAAAAGGAGGGACAATCTAAATATATCTCATAATTACCTTCGATTATTGAGGAATAATCAGGGTGATAATTTTAGAGATAGGTCTAAATTTGGTGGTAATTTGAGGGTCAAAGATGATTTTAATCAAAGTAGTCTAAGGCATCCAAAAGAGAGAAAATTTTGGGTTTTTTTTAGGTAAAGCGGGGTTGGAGTATCCCTTTAGAGAGGTGGGGTTGAAGTATCCCCAAAGATAGAATTAGGAAAATATTTAGGAATAAAGGGAGAATTTGAATTTTTGATTAAGAACAGTGTTGGAGTATCCTCAATAGTGAAAATTTTAATATAGGAAAAGAGATATCTAGTACGAAATCATTTTTGTATTTTAGCCTTGATCCGAGTCTAAAGGGCTTGTGCCGTGGGGGAACCAACCAGGTGCATTTCAAGACATTTGAATGTTTCGATAAAAAGAAATTCAAAAATTAAGTAAAAAAACAAAAGACTACGTCATGTCATCTCTTTTCTTAAATTTATTTTGGGTGTATCCGAAGGCTTCAGGGGGTAAACGATGGACCTTTGGGAAGATAACTTAATAAAATTTAATGTAAAAATAGTTCAAAAATCCTAGAAAATTACTTTCTATGCGAAATTAATTTTTGAAGTTAGGATTGTCTCGACACTAATAGCATGTGCAAGTAAAAAGGGCATGATGGATTTTGAAAAATCATCCCACGCTTATCCAAAATTATTAGATCACCTTTTCTGAAAGGGCATTTCGCGAACTTTTTAAGTAAGATATTTAAAAATTTCATAAAAATCATTTGATGGGCCAAAATGGTGCAAACAGAATATTGCATGCTAGTTCTAGGAGTTTCAGATAGCAAAGGTTCAAAAAATCCTAACTTTCTCATCTGGGATGATTTGAGGGTCGACAAGACACCATTAGGAAGATAATTTGATGCCCTTTATGCGAAAAATATTATGAAAATCAAAGAAAATATTTTGTGATTCAAAAATTATTTTTAAAATTTAGACTATTATGCTGTCAAGATGAAAACAGGGGATTATTTGCTTTTCTGCGTTCCTTGGGAGTTGAACTCAAATAATGGACGTTCAAATGTCCATAACACAGAGGAAAGAATGATATAGGCATCATGAGTTCATTCCATAATCTTGGAGTAGTTCGGGACAATAAAACAACCCATTGACCATACCATGAAAGTGTTAAACTCGAGCTCAAGGACTAGTATTTCCCAACTAAAAAGGATTCTTTTGCTTTAAAAACAACATCTCTAAATTTGTGTCATCATGAATCCAGAGTTGAAATATTTGTTTTACCCCCAAGATTGGAATACAAATTTCATGAAAACATTAAATCCATGCTATTCTTCAACTATTGAAGGTAGCATGAACTTAAGAATTTTTTTGAAAATCGGGTTTTTAGAATACAAACAAGCATTTTAATGAAGATGTCATAAACAAAACATAGGGCCTACAATGATAAACATGGATTAAACATGCAAACATACCAAGATGATATTTTGACATGAAAATGGGTGACAAAATGCAAAAAGATGACAAATAAGGTGCATGAAGATGATATAAACATGTTTAAACAAAGAAATAGATGTTGGAGTTGTCAAGACATCATTTTTAATTCATGAGATTTTTTAAAACACAAGAAAATGTATGAACATACATAAGACATGTTAAGGTGACAATTTAAATACAATATGGATATGTGAATATGAAAAGAGCATGGCAAAAAATGTATGAACAGAGGCTGTGTAATGATAAAAATGAAGTATGATGAGTTTATATATCTAAACAACATCAAGGTGTCAAGAGGGTCATCAAGATCCTAAGACTACCACAACCAAAACAACAATAATGTATGAGAATCTTAGGAGAATCATGGCAGTATGAGGGGCTCACTAAAATGAAATGAATCATAAAAATGAAAAATGTATGGAAAAGGTAGAAAATATATCGAAAAAAACTTAAACTCTTTCTCCCTTCTTAAAGCAGTCACTTTAAGCTCAGTTTCTTCCCTCTTTTTGCTATTATTTAGCAAAAAAATGATGAAAGGAAGAACTTTTCTGGTAATATGGTTGTTGGTGGGGTGTTTTGAGGGTGAAAACATGTGAAAGGTTAAGTTTTTGAAGGTTTCTGGTAGAGGTTTTAGGGAGCAACAGGAATGGAGGATGGTTCAGGGTGAAAGGTAATGGAATAGTGTTTTTGGAACTGAGGTTGCTAAAAGATTTTTTTGGTAATGGATGGAGTCTTTTTTGAGATTGTTGGAGAGTTTTTTTTGGCTGAAGGTTTTCTCTTTTTTTTCTTAGATACTTGAAAGTCCTCTTTTAAATTCAATGCATAGCTAATGCCCTTAGGACACAAAATAAGGGCATTTTGTATCTTTCTCTCCTGCACCAAAAGATATCTCCAGCTACCATGCTCAGTTGATTCTCTTCCTATTGGTTCTGCCACGCTGAGTAAGGAGGCAGAAAAGCTGTGATAGTCTATAACTGGAGATATGCTTGCCATACCCTCTTACAACCATATATATTATGAAAGTGACCTTTGTCATTGGTGGTTTGTGCTCCACAAATTCGTTTAAATCTGATCATAAGCCTATAGTTGAGGTTTACAATGATTTATGATAGTTTCTTAGTGCAAAAACATGTTTAAATCGAGTTTTTAAAGGCTGAAAAATAGCTCGAACTAAGAAAACAATGCCTTGGTGTATCAATACAAAACATGTTGTATCAATACATAAGGTACTTTTTACCCATGAGTATCGATACAATGAGTTGTGTATCGATACTTAGAGCAAAAAAAATGTTTTTAGCCTTGAGACTTCAAGGCCTGTATCGACACTCTATAGATTTGTATTGATACTCATGCTTGTGTATCGATACATTTTGCCAAAAATCACAACTTTAGCTACTGCCAAACTCTGTATCGATACAAGCATTCTAGGTATCGATACCAAACCCTCTTGCATCATACAACTTGTGAAAATTCAAGTTTTTGGCTTCGTAAAGCCTCGTATCAATACTTGTGCACCAATATAACTTGCACGTACTTATGGCTTCTCGATTTTCCTCAACTTGGTCACAAACAATGGGAAATTGATTCATGTACTCATCTAAATAACTCTGGTGACACCATGAAAAAAATAACCTTTGAGAATACAACTTATTAGCATTTCAGACCTTCAAAAAAATTTTTTTGTCTAGCACTGTGTCGCCTAATAGTGCCTGGTGACACGGCCTCAGTAATTATCCCTCAGTTTTTATTTTTATTTTTTGATTTTATTATCTTTTAACTAAGTCTTAGGATGCCAGAAACTGACCCGATAAAATGAGGTGTCTACAACTACCCCTCTTTGGCTATTGCTAAGTATTAAGAACAAGGCAAAAACAAATAGATACCATTTTGTTTAGATGGAATGATAGATTCGTGTGCCTACAGAAAAGTAGACAGTTGTTTAGTATCATATCGAGATGGATTAAGAAAGAAGATTTTGATGAGTTTTGTAGGGTTTGACCTCCCTGCTAGATTAGTTTTTGAGTTTAATCCTAAACAAGTTCCATCAGCTTGTATGGGCTTTAAGGTAGGCAAAGAAATCTATCAAGCTCTTTGCAGACTAAGGTAGATAGGTGCCACCAGCTTGTGTAGGCTTTAAGGTAAATAAAGAAAGACGTTTAGCTTTTTGTGGAGTAAGGTAGATAGATGCCACTAGCTTGTGTAGGCTTTATGGTAGGTAAACGTCATGCGCTTTGAGGACTAAGGTAGGTAGGTGCCACCAGCTTGTGTAAGCCTTAAAGTAGGTAAGTGTCCTGCTCTTTGAAGACTGAGGTAGATAGATGCCACCAGCTTATATGGGCTTTAAAGTAGGTAAGCATCCTGCTCTTTGAGGACTGGGGTAGATAGGTGCTACCAACTTATGTGCGCTTACTGGTAGGTCAAGAAAGGCGTCTTGCTCTTTGAGGACTAAAAGGAAATAAGTTTAGATACTCTTTTTAGGTTATTTTTCATAAGCACGTAAAGTCAAAGGTACTTACTTGAGGCCTTTCAAGGTTTTTCGAAATCAAAAAATTGTACCTTAGGTTTTCTACAAATTTGACTCTTGTATACAGGAGCTGGTACCTGTAAGATGTTAAATGTTGCATAATGCATTGGGATGCAAGTGCCTATCTAAATGATGCAAGGGTAATGACTTTAAAAGCCTAATCCAGTGATTGGTTTTGACTTTTTTCGGCTTTGATAAGGTGGCTTCTTGCTTAAGGTTTGTTTTTAATTAATCTATTAAAGCTAATTTAAACTGTTATTTATATGCTCTTTCAAATTTAAGTGTGCAAACTAATTTTGCTAATGAATCTACCATAGAAAAAATTTCTTTCATTTTATTGTCAAGATTAAAAAAATCAGATCAGAAATCAGTGATATTTGGTTTCCAATTCATTTGGCTCAATCAATTCGATTAGTTAATTCATTTTATTATTTTAAAATAATACAAGATAAATTAAATTCGTATACATAAATTGGCTAGCAAAACTTCCAAATTATAATATTATTATTCCACTAAGAATAAGACATTGAATTTCTCCTATGTTTTAATTATAATCTTGGATCTATTAAGAAAAGATATTAATGCAAAATGCATGATTAGTTAATTATAAAATTTGAATTTTAAAAAGTATAAGAGTAAATATACGATATTTTAATTAAAAAAAGATTTGACCAAGTAATATTTTTTAATTAATATTTTAAAGCTAATTAAAATTACGATTTATATGCTCTTTCAAATTTAAGTGTGCAAATTAATTTTGCTTATGCATCTAATATAAAAAAAATTCTTTTATTTTTATTGTTAAGGTTAAAAAATTTCGATTAGAAGTCAAATTGGTGTGACTTTTATTTTCCAAATCAATCAATGCTTTTGGTTGGATTGGTCAATTTATTTTAAATATTTTAAAAATGATTTTAATCTTATATCAACATGTCAAAGTTAAAAGGCTTTTGGCAATAAAAGAAAATTTCTACATGTTAACTATTTCATATTTTCTACATATGCGTAATTATTAATTTAAATTTAGACATTTAATTAAAGCAATATCAATTATAATCTTAATTATCTTTCAATATTCCTAATTTTAAGCCTCAATATTATTCTCTAAATTCTATATATGACTTTAAATTTAATTTTTTCAATTATTCTAAATGCAAATATCATATATGTAATCGTTATTTTTAGTTATCTTTAATTACTTTTTGGTTTAGTTTCCTTGTACATTAATTGAATTCAAAGTCAAAATTATAGAATGCTATGAATATTCATTTCTAATTCTAAATTTATTCATTTGCCTTTTATAAAGTAATTACAATTCAATCACCTTGAATCATTCTAAATTTAATTTAGTTGCTAATTTTATTAGTCAACCATTCTTGCTTACATTTTGCATTTACTTTAAATCTCAACCTTATAAGTAGGGTACCTTATTATATAATATATATATATATATATATATATATTTGTTGTTTCATAGGCTTTTGTTAATTGTTAGAGACTACAATTATATGTTTTCTTTTTTCCCCTTTTCTTTTGTTATTCTCTTTTTTCTATTCTTATTTTTCTATTTCTTCATATATGATTGTTGTTTTTTCACTAATCTGAGTGCTCATTTTATTATGCTTACATTTTGCAGATCTTTTAAATAACATATATATAGATACAATTGATAATTAAATTATTAGAAAAAAATTTATATTCCTAAATAAAAGCCAATGTAATTAATGATTTAAATTCATTGGAACTAAACGAGTATTAGTGGCTTGAAAGCCCTTTGGCTACATGGTCATCTCTTAACTTTAAGCAACAATTTTTTTTCTTCAAAGTTATTTGTAGCATATGAAGACATTTATTTATGAGCTTTATCAACAACTTAATCTTTTAGCAGTAACAAATTTTCATTCTTAATCCTTTTGTTGAGTTTAATACATGTTTTAGAAGGTTTATAATTTCTTATCTAATGACAATTAAAATTTTCTCATATATTTTCATAATTTTATTACATTGGTTGTTACTTTGTTGGATCATGTTTGAATTTTTTTTTCTATTTTTGCACTTATCTATTTATTATGCATAACCTTTTTCTCAAAAAAATTTTGAATCTTAAGTATATCAGACATTTTAAAGTTTTTAAAATATATATTACAAATGGATTTGCCATTCAACATTTCCTATTCTAATGAAAATGCACATTTTGCAAAAAAAATATTATATTAGAGGTGTCATCCAATAATAAAAAATGATTAAATTTATTTATATAATATATATGAATGTTTTTATTGAATTAAATATCATGTGGATAGCACATGTTTAAGACTACTTATCTTTTAAATTAGAAATGCATCAAATAAAATAAAATTGCATTTAATAAAAGACTTATCACAAGTTTTTAAGATCTTCCACGTGTCAACAATGTAAGCTTTCCATATAAGACAATTGCCTTTTTGGTTGAAGGCTTTGATTTTTATATATTTATATAAGATAATTTTATATATTAACTTGAAAAGTACATTTTATCTTTAAAAGGTAACTAATGTTAAAATTTCGTTAATTTAATTGTATTTTTGTTTAAATTTTATAGTAAACATTAATTACTCTCATTAATAATTTTATTAATTTATTTTAATATATATGCAAGTGTATAGGCCCAAATCCAATAACAAGCCAGGTTTGAAAAGCCCAATTGCCCAAGGCCATGGCCTAATCTGCCTCAACTAGTGATTGAGTCTTCCATACATAGTCAGATAGTTATGCTTGTTGGACGACAAATAGATTGAACTGGCAACACTAGGTCATGGATGCAAACTGGTATATAAGGTTTGCCTAAAGCCATAAATTTATAATTCATTATTTATTAAACTGCTCTTTTGTCTCTTGTTTTTTTAGAATCTTTGTTAACTTAAGTCTTAGAGCCCGTCTCAAAACATTAATTTCAATATCTCTCTAATTTCTTTTATCTTGTAGATCTCTGTGAAGTCTCAATAGATTACTCTCTTCTCAAACGTCATTAGCAATTTCAAGTAAAAAATACGTTATCCCAAAAGTTAATATATTGAATTAAATATCAAATTAAAATATCTAACAAACACTTGCATTAAAATTTAATTTAATAGTAATTAAAAATAATTTTAAAATTAATTAAAATTTTATTATCATATAATTAAAAAAATTTAGATAAAAATAAAAAAATAAAAAAATAATAATAAATATATTTTTATATTTAAAATTTATTTAATAAATAAATTTCAAGATAAGAAGATCAAGTGTATCTTATTTTAAAGCTGGAAGGGTAGAGATTTTGTGTATTTTTGTTCGATTTGACAGAACGGGAGGAGAGGCGCGTGGGAAATGAAATGCAAAATGTAAGGCGGTGGGGCTGCTCTGTATATAATTCATGTCCGTATTATGAGACTGAGAGAGAGTGTTCCCTCTTTTCTCTTAACTTTTGCTTTCTCTTCCCTCCCATTTCTCTTTCTTTCCTTTTTTATTTTTTCTTTGTTTCTTTGATCAACAAAGAAGAGAAGAGGCCACCAAATTCATCTCTAATTCTAAATCTAGAGAAGATCCATCCAATCCAAGTGATCGTGCTTTGGTTATTACATCCCCTAGATCTATATTTTCCCTCCACTCGTTTGTTTTTACATAAAATATTACCCCACTAGTGGTTTTTTTTTCTTGAAAGAAGGATCATCAAGGAAGGGCCGGTGAAGACGAGATCATAAGTTACTTTTGTTTGATAATTTTGAGAGAAGGAAAAAAGATGACTCCAGCTACTTTGGCAGCGCAGTTTGGTGACACCACTTATACTAAGGTGTTTGTGGGAGGGTTGGCTTGGGAAACTCAGAAGGATACCATGAAGAAGTACTTTGAGCAGTTTGGTGACATCTTGGAGGCTGTCGTCATCACTGATAAGGCCACTGGCAGATCTAAAGGCTACGGATTTGTATGCTTCATTCCTTTATTCTCAACTTTGCTTTTGCCTATTCTTTTCATTCTTCATATCATATTTGTTTTTATCACCAGATCCTCAAGTACATCAAAGATCTAGTGACTGGTGATATGTTTTAAACAAAATGAAAATTGACCATTTTTGTAATAATGGATATGAGATTGAAAATGGCTTTTTTCAAATACCATAGGTGACGTTTCGTGAACCCGAAGCAGCTATGAGAGCTTGCGTTGATGCTGCTCCAGTGATCGATGGGAGAAGGGCTAATTGCAATCTTGCTTCTTTGGGTGTTCAAAGATCCAAACCCTCTACTCCAAAGCATGGTGAACAGCTTTTTTCTCGCTTTTTCTAAATGATCTGTGGTTTAATACTTGATGAATTTAGGTTCTGGAAGATTGCACGTATATCAGATCTGGAGTAAAAATTAATGATATGTGTATGTGTATGTATATATATACATATATATCCTTTCTTTCTTTTACTTTTTTTTTCTTACTATTACTTAATTATCATAAAGGTTTGTAAGTGCTTACTGTATATTTGACATTATCTTTAAAAATTTAATCTCCCTTTTTCAGCCAAAAAAAAAAAATCAGCATGAAATACATATATCAATAAATATTCTTCGAAAAATGGAAACTGGATGTGTTTGGAGAAAGAAAATGGATGATGTAAAATCTTGAAAAATAGAAAATCATGCCTGTTAGTGCATGGGAAATGTGTTACGTTTTTACTACATTCATTTGCATGATCAACTGATAAGTCGACTTTCTGTTATTCCCTTTGTAAAATAAATCTGCAAACTAAATGGCATGCCAGAAAAGAAATAGATATTTAAAATTTTCCACCATTAATGTTGGATTGTTAATAGGAGATGCAGACATTTATGCTGCATATATATATATATCTATATATTATATTGTACGAATTTTAGGTTAGTAGTTTCTTTTAGGTTTGAAAATGAATGAATTTTAATAGAATAGATATATTAATTACTGTAATAATAGAATTGGGGTAGTGGTGCAGGAGGAGGAGGAACAGGGAGGAATTTTAGGGGAATGAGCTGTTTTCAGACAGGGTTTGGAGGTGGAGCGACAGCTTTTCCTTCTGCTGCAACCTTCCCCCCTCATTATTATGCCATCCAACAAGGGATTCCGTTTAATCTTTATGGGTAGGTATATGCTTTTCTTTTTAATTTAATTCTTGCCATTCTGGATGTATCAGAATAATGTACAACTCACCAAAATGTAAGATTTGTATTAAGTATGTTAATATTCGATTTTTTGAATATTTTTTTATATATATTTCAAAAATTATATTTTTATAGTTAAATATGTTTGAATCATAAATATTAGACATAAATATTTAAAAGAAAAGAAAGAATCCGTGTAAACCAACGGATGTTAAACTAACTTATATATTAAGTAATGTCATATATAGAAGTTTACATATGTTCACATGACAAATTATATACCGTAAAAGCATAGCATCCACATGCACATGCGCATGCAGACTCTTTCAAATGCAAATGCCTCTTTTTTTTTTATTTCAAATTAATGTTACATATGTATGTATTTTAACTATGACTCTTTCTAAGTGATTTCGCTAACTTTATTTGCTTCCACACTCTTTCAGGTACTCTCCATACTCGCCTGATTACTCTAATTACCCCACGGTTTGTACACAATATTTCTTCTTTTCTCCTTTTATTTTTATTTTTATTCATTTTTACACTTCATTTTGCTTTATCCTCACTACACCATAGGAAGCGTTCGTTCTCAACCTTACTTTAATTTCTTAACGAGACAATGACTTTTTACCTTCCTTAATTGGTGCCTTGATTAGCAGTTCTAACGTTTATTTCATTTATTCGGGAGTATAATCAAATAACGGATTGAGATTTCTTTTATATCCCCCCAAAAAAGGAAAGAGCAAAGCAAACAGAATTAAACTTTTCTATATTCAAGAATGACATACTTGAAATAACCAATTAAACTACACGACACCACCAGAAACTAATTGAATGCCTAGGATTTTATCACATATCTTCAAGAACACCCTTTTCATTTTTTCCTCTTCGGAGTGCTTTTCTATTTTATCTCCTTTTTTTGTTTTGTTTTAAAAAAAGCCGATTACAATTTCTTTAACTTATGTTGTATATATATATATTTTCAAGGAAAATATAAAAATCCTGATACTTAAAAAGAATAATAAAATTCAGTCAAAGACTTCTCATCAAACAAATGAAAAAATATTTTTTCTTTGTTAGATAACGTGTATAACAACATTTAGCTAGATAAATGAGGAAAAAGAGCTAAAAATGATACATTAAAATACAGTAGTAATTTATAAAATTATTTAGTCAGACTAACTTGTAATTTTGATGCGGATGCAATCAGAATCAGAAAAGTGTGGGGGAGAAACATGTTATATGTACGTCTGTCTCTGGGTCAGGCAGGGCCTTCGTACCGGTTGGTCCAGCTCCAGCTAGCTAGCCCAGCATTTGCATTTGCATACAGCTGTGGTGTCTTTGCCTTATCTTCAACTTGTTCATTATTAGAAATTGGACCTGTGGTCCATCCCTCACACTTTCGCAGTCTTCCAAAAATGTGTAACTCCAACCACTGCTGTTTTAATCGTTATATTTATATAATTTATGTTTGATGCATTAATAATTTATAAAATTATATAATAATAATAAATTAAATAATAATATTTTATTAATAATAAATTAATTTTAATTTTTTATAAATTTTTATTAAAATATTATCTAATTTATTAATATATACACACCTTAAATATAATTTTTTTTATATTTATATTTATATTCATTCCTCGCTGGATTGGCTCCAAAGAGCTTAATTATACACTTACATTGTCTTGCCCAAAAAGCATGGATGTGCCCACAATCACATCCTGACCTCATGTATTGTATACAGAAATATGTATTATATTCCTAATTGTTGGGAATTGTGTTGTCATGGTTCAGAGCTACTACAGTGTGTATGGAGGGGCCACTGCCCAGTATCCAGTGTATGGTGCTGGCCCTGCTGCTGCTGGGTTGATGACTGGTGCGGCAGGAACAACATTCTACCCCTATGTTCAATTCGGAGAAGGAACGACGGGTGGAGCCACCGGCACCGGCGGCTACTCTTCTGGCCAGGGATATGGTGTTCAATATCCACATCATCTGGTTCAATACTCGGCCATTAACTCAACTGGGAGCTATCCACAGCACTACGGTGGACCCATGTCTGTTGCACCTACTCCACCATTGCAATCAGGTTTGTACTGCTTAACCCATATTTAATTTTCTCAGATAACAGAATCCACTGTACCATTTTCCAGTTTAAGAGTTAGGTTTTTATTTCTATTAAACGCTGGCTGCTTTATAATTATATATATATATGTATGTATTCCCTCACTGAAATTGGGTACTAATATTTTTGACAGTGTGTTTTGCTGTGCCACAGGCGTGATGGCTGTTCATGCCGCGCGGGCAATTCCTCATCGTTAAGACTAAGAGATTCATTCCAAGCTAGCTAGCTAGCTACGATCCACAATATTTCTTCAGCTGCTCTGCTCTAAAGTCTCAACCTTCGGCCTAACCATGGTTCCCTTTTCTCTCTCGGTCTGTCTCTTTATCTAACTCAAAGGCAAAGCCCATGCTTGGCATCTGGGCCTTGGCACACGCACAAAAAGCCCCCCATAGGGGCCACAAATCACCTCCGAAATCGGAGATTCATGCATGTTTTTCCTATTGCATCTGTGTCAACAAAGGTTCCTTGAAGAGAACCAAAGCATTTTTATCTAAATGCCCACTTCTGCTATTGGATCGGCTAAGTTGGGAAACTTTTTGCACCATCAGCACGGGAAAAAGGCTTTTTCTATTAAAACAGACTTTTTCTAACTTTTGGCCTAGGCAAGGCTAATAAACAGAAAAATGATGTGTTGAATTGTAAATTCTGCAACACAAAAAGCAAGCCACTCATCTTCAAATTTTAGTCTTTTAAATGGATAATCCCTCCAATTTTGGCTAATCACCTCTTGACAATGAGGCAGTTTTAGCAAAAATTGCGGGCATTGAATGCCCCAAGTTTTTTTTTGCATTGACTCCTAGTCTTTAGGGTTTAAAAACTAGGACCGTGTAGTCATATATATATTTTTTCAAAATGCTTTTACCAACATCACTTCAGATCTTAATGTAATAATATGTCTAAAACCAACACCATCTTCCTTTAGGGAAAGGGAAGACAATGTTTACGTATTATAACTAACCCTAGCTTGTTTCTTTGAAAATTCAAGTAATGCGGCTAAACTTTGGGAGTATTAGCCCCCTTTCATTAAACTGTAGGAGGGAAACTAGTTTTTGTGTTTTGCATTTAGCTTTTCTAAAATTTCATCATAAAAAGGACTCCACGAATGGATGTGGAGCTCAAAGCATTTGCATGTAACCCAGGGAGATATTTTGGTTCCTTAGGGTTCCTTCTCTTCGAATGTACCCACCATGGTTAGGACTTAGGTAATCCTTGCTATTCTATCTCTCTCTCTCTCTCTTCTACGCTCGAACTTTTCACTTGGAACTTGTTACTTTCTCTCTATATAATATGTATAAGCCTATGGTTTGGATTGCAAGTAGGAACCAATGCTGGTTAGAAGAAGATTCATTCTCCATCCAGGGTGGATGATTGAGAATGGATAGTGCCACTTACTACTATATATGCTTTAATTTCAGACTCTTTATGTCACTGCTGCTAATGCTATCCTTGATTACCAAACTATATTAATGCGCTGAAGTTCAAAATTTATAATGGTGTTTAATGTTTTGCTAAAATTATAACTAGTTTAGTATGCCAACTGTATTTCTGTTGAATTCAACTCTTTCTACAACATAAGATTAATGTGTCAACGCAATTTATCCTTACAAAATTGGTCAATCTTAAAGGGTGTCTATATATATATATATATATATATTAGTCTTATCACTACTGTATCGATGTTGATCATATCAAGTAATGTTTTGATTTGGACATCAGTCTATATCGACTTATATCAATTGTAGCACTCTATACCAATTGATATTTTCACTTATTTTAAGATTTTTTTTTTATATTTTTTTTCATGATCATTTTTATGTTTTCATAATTCCACATAAAGTAATATATGCTCGTTAAGTTAGCTAATTTTTATGTTTTCATGATTATTTTTGGTGAAAATATTTATTATAATTTTCTAATAATTTTATATTATTCCATTTATTTGAGGCTTAGTACTTTTGAATAAATCTTTATGATATTTAAAATCTTTACTTGCTTAGCATAGAAATGTATATAATGTAGATATATTTTTATGTATATATTTTATAGAGAAAATATTAAAAAAAATCAGTAAATTCAAAGCCGTAAACAGAACCATATTGATATTAGTATGTATAAGTGCTAAAAAAAAAAAAAAAATACATATATGGGTACCATACTCATTACTTTGAGGAAAATTCAACCACATGATTTAATCTAAAAAGGTAATGCAACCAAAAAAAAAAAAGAAAAAAACAAAGAAAAAAGAATTTTAAAGATGGAGATGAAAGTGTTTTTCATCAAGAAAATTAAAAAAGAGTATTCTCCCAATCTTGCTTGTTTGACTTTATGGTTCTTATATTCTTTGGGTTTTGTTTAGTTTAGAATATGCAAATGCGATAAGTAAAACCATTTTTTGGAAGGCAACAAACAGAACAATCAAATTAGTTTTTCTGACCATAAAATATTCTTTAATGAATTAAAAAAAAACCACGTTATTTAATGAATTTTTAAAGCAATCCAAAAAGGAAAAAAGGATGAAGGAAGAAGAAGAGGGATGATAGTCATCAACTGAAATAAGAGAAACGAGATTGGTAGGTTGAACAGAAAAAAATCAGGGAAAATTACAGAGGAACAATCGACTATTTGGTAGAGTTTTAGTGAAAGGAGGAAGGCAGAGGAAAGAGAGTTTAATTTCAGCGTCTATGTTTCGGATTAAAATATTTAACTTCTTTTTAAAAATATTTTATGATTTAAAATAATTTAAAAATTGAGAAATAAATATTTTGTCAATCGTTTTTACTAAAAAGAAAAACCTAAATTACACATTTATGTAATATAAAAAAATTAAGCAATCTATATTTTTAAAAAATTGACCTGAAAGTAGAAAAATTTTCCAATAATATTAAATAGTCAATTTATTAATGTTAAAAGAAGCGGCATAAAAATGATAACAATGAATATATATATATATACATAAATAGTACACTAAAAGGTGTTTTCTTATTGTTTAAATTATATTTAATTAAAACTGTTCGACTTATTTTAAATTGCATTTAACTTTTTATTCAAATTTTAATATAATATATTAAATTATTTAAGCATAGTAATATTATTAATTATATTAATATATAATCTTATGATACTTTTTCAATAAAAGAAAATTTACTTTTATCGATATTTATAAATGCTGTTAAAAGACCACAAAATTATTCTTATTGACATTCAGGTGGTTCTTTGACCGCCATCTAGGCGAGTTTTTGTAAAAAGTTTTCGATGGATCCGATCACCAATATTAGAACAGTATTTGTATTTACTAGTATGAGTTTTTCCATCACTTTAAAATGCCAATATGGTTAAAAAAGCTTTTCTAACCATTTATTAGTGTCGATAAAAATCTTATTTGTATTGTATACATATTTATTTAATAAGTTACGTTAACATCTAACACTGCCACTAAAAGTTAATAACATTTAAATTGCAATTAAAAACAATAATTTACACATATATTGTATTATTGTATAAATTTTATTGACATTTTAAATTGTTTTTAAAAGTAATATATTTTTTTCCTTGCTTTTTACAAATTAAATTTAAAGAGCGCAACAAATAAAAGTTCAAGCTACTGTTGCTAAACTAAAATGATTTTATATATGATTTTATTTAAATAAAGCGATTTTAAAGTATCCAAAACCGTCGTGCAATCAAAGTTTGACGATGCATGGCTGCCAATGGCATGAAAGTAAGTTACAAACAATAAAACAACCCTAAAAAGCCCTAACAGAGAAAAAAGCGCAAGACCTGGTCCTTGATTTTTTGGATAAGCCAAGAGATTTTATTGAAGGTACAAATTGCCAATTATCCAAATGAAACCAGTTGAAGGTGGCAATGCCTTCCCAATGAGAAAGAAACAAAACAGTAACAACACAATAAGCAGGACCATCTCTAAAGACACAACAGACATGACTATCACAAGAGGAGGTACCAGCCATGCAAATATAGGCCAAATGATCTATTAGTTCGACCGTGAATAGGCCAATGAAAACACCACATTACCATCTGACAATAAGGTCTTGAAGTCTGTAAAAACCAGATTCAGCCAATGAATCTGCAAACCCATTTGCTTCCCAAAAAATTTTAGATAATCGGCTCATTTTAATTTGCTTCACCAAATCATCAAAATCCTCCAATAAACCCCACAGCTTCCAGGGTCATTGATAATACAATCAAAATCCGAATCAATCCATCGTTCTTGAATTAAACAAATCTATCAACAAATCCATGTGAACAATGAAAGTAGGTTGAGTCCCATAGCCCTCCAGAATTCCCTTGCGTAGCGTCACTAACCCAGTCATAACTACTCTTCCTCCTAACTTTGAAATTTTCACATAAGAAAAAGAACCTCTACATTTGTGTCATGAATTAACAACATTTGAAGATTATGAACACAAAAAAGAAGATTTTTTTTCTTTTTAACTAAGCCTTTAGAGGAACAATTCAAAACTCTTAACATTCCAACATAACATCTCTTCATTCCAAAATCTTTAACCTTTAACTCCTTAACACCCAAGAACTACCCCACAAGCAAACTCACTCAAAATCCATAGACCAGAAATAAAATAATTAAAAAAGAAAACTACACCTCAACACCCACCAAAATTATCAGACTCGACAATGCCAACAAGAAATCAACCGCAAACCTCACCCAATAAAAGCAATATCTCCCTTTTGAAGATAAAACTGCAAATCAAATTTATATTTTAATGCACATACCTACCAAGCCCATCCGTAGCTACTGCTGCTCTTCAAGATCCATTAACCTCTCAATAGCGTCCTCATCTTCACAATTAGCAAAGCATCTAACAAATTTTCTTGGTTTCCACTCTCGTAACATGTTGAACCTGAATCCAACATGCCAGACTTGGAATGGATAAAATTTCTATTCTCTTTTCTCATATTGGAACGAGACTTAATCGCTGAATCAAATTTCTCATTCAACTTAACTCTAAATAGTTGTTAAGAAATGACAAAAAACCTTGGAGTTGCCACCTATCTGTTTTGGTTGGGTGAAACTTTCGAAAACAAACTCTAAAGTTTGTATATTAACCAAAGATGCATAAGAAAAGGGTTCAGGAATCAGTTACATGCAGAATGAGATATGTCCCCTCCGCTATGCATGTAAAACGGACCTATTAATCACATGTTATTGAATTTTGATTAAATTTTGTTTTAATATTTTGATATTTAATTGTAATTATCATATTTTAAAATTATTTGAAAGTAATTTTATTATTCCAATTTCAAGTGTATCGAGTTTCAATCAATTTTAAAAATTAAAATATTTTTCATACTCCTTCAAGAAGCCTGGACAATTATAAAAGTTTTATTTCTCGATAAGAGTAAAAAATTCTGATTTACTTATTTAAAAAAAGTATTCCTTTGCTTTAAAATAATTAATGAGGTGGCTTCCTTACACTAGAAACACATTTATGGACTATTTTAACTTGGAGATTTATTTAAAACTCTTACTATAGTTAATAATATCATACTAGGCTTTTTTAAGACACAATAGCACCTAAAAGACTCTAAAAGACATGCATTGACATGAAAATTCCTATATGACCCTAGAGGACATGTGTCAACACGAAGGTTCCCACATGATCTTCAGTTTAAGGTACTATTACCTAAATGACCCTAATGGACATGAAAGTTTTCACATGACCCTAAGGACTCGACTTTAAGGTAGTATTACACTCCTAATGGATATGTTTCAATATGAAAGTTCTTACATGATCCTAAGAACTTGATTTTAAGGCAGAATTACTTAAATACCTCTAACGAATATGCTTCAGTATGAAAGTTCCCACATGATCAAAAGGAGATGGAAATCTCTAAAATGACCTTAGATTATGCAAAATATTCTAAATGATCTTTAAAATGCAATGAAAATGCTAAAATGACTCTAAAATGCATGAAATTGCATAAAAATCTCTAAAATATGGAAAATGCCTAAAATAGGCCTACAATGCATGAAGTTATATACATGATATTAAATCATGGCAAATTACTAGAATGACCTTCAGATGCATGAAATGACATAAAGGTCCTTAAGCCATGGAAAATGGCTAAAATAGTGCTAAAATACGAGAAATTACATAACAGTACCTAAGATGCATGAACCTATATAGTAATCTCTAAAAATGCATGGAATGACATAACAATCCTTATATTGCATGAAATGACAAAAAAGTTCCTAGATCATCGAAAATGACTTAAATGTACCTAAATGCATGAAATGACATAGTAATCTTTAATAAGCACGAAAACATAATAGAAAAATTGCAAAATGTCTTTTTAAGGTTCTACCATTCCTAAATGCACCTATAAACATCAGTTTTCACCAAGAAACATACAAGTATGCATCATACATGATTTTTACTTACAAAATACCTCATTAACATAGACATACATGGATTCATCATTATGCAATATTCTCATGGAAAATGCATGGACATATGAATCATTATCATAAACCATGAAAATGTCATAAAATATATGTCATACATGATTTTAAGCACAAAACATTTTTTCAACATGAACATATGTTGATGCATGATGATGCATGGAAATGTTGTCATAATCATAATTTCTCATGGAAAATGCATGGACATATAAATCATGATCATAATGCATGAACATGTCATAAAATGCATGAATCATACATAACTTAGAAAAATGCTTAACAGTGGATAGCTAACAATGGCAAAAATAAGGAAAACAACATGGTGGAAACAACCATAAATCATGCAAACTTATTTTAGAATCTATGTAAATAAGTTTTCATGATAAAAATTTGATTTTTAAGAAAGTTTTAACAAAAACCATCAAAGAAAACAAAAATATAACTTTTGGAGATCATAGCTTAAGATTTGGCTATAAACTTAGTTTTGACACCTTTGGCACAAATCATCACCTCAACATGGCTTAGGATTCATAAGTTTACATAGAAATGAAGAGAAGGTGTAAGATAAAAGTAGTAATTTAAAAAAAAAAAACTTAGTACTGAAGCTTGAAAAGAATCCATTTTCTTTTCTTTTTCTTTATCTTTTTTCATATATTCTTCATTTTTTTCCTTTCTTTCTTAGTTTCTGCCCATGTTGAGTTAAGAACCAGCTTTCTTCTCTGTTTTGGATGCTTCAAGAGGTTTAAAACCTCATTTGGCTGATTGCTTAACATACCCATACACTTCCATTCACTCTTTAAAAACTCACCCAGGCTTACTTACAGGCAATCTCCCTAAGCCTTAGGTGTTCTGATCAAAGGGGTTGAAATCTTCTTAATATTGCATGGTTTCAGCTGACATAAGTGGACAAACTCAGCTGTCATAAGTGGACAAACTCAGCTGTATGCCCCCAAGGAGAAACCCCGATTTAATATGGCTATATCTTAGTTTTATGTAAGAAAGAGCTTTTAACTTTAAACCAAAATAACATCCCATTGAATTTTAAATGAATTAGACTCAAAATAGTTAGGAAATAATCAAATTAGATGCCATTTACTTTCCATGGATGATTAGAGCATTCTAAGCTTATTCAAGCTTTAATGGCTTAAGCTATGTGGGTGGTTCTCATGCTTTTGTTTTAACATAAAAGTATTTTTAAATTACCTCTTGTATGATTATGAAGTAGCCCAAGGCCATTAGAAAGGTTAAATGTAGGAAAACTTGGGTGAAAAAGCTTGTTCGTGGTGAAAAATGCTATGTAGTATTGTGCATTTGGTGTTTGTATCAATACAACAACTTTTAGAACAAAGAAAACCATAAAACTCGACATTGTGTCAATACAAGGGCACATTGTATTGGTATAATGGGCATTGTATTGATATAATACAGCTCTATATCGATACAAATGCATGCAATTGGCCTGGAATGATTAAAACCCAATGATGTATCGATACATTAATGAAATGTATCATATATCTTCATGAATTTCATGAAATGACATTTTTTTTACATTCCAAAGGTTTCTAATTCTTTAATTTGGTCATTAGGCATTTCAAACCTTGATTTTTATTCACCTAGTGTCGTGTTGTTACTTGCAACATCAGACCCGATAGTTTTTCTTTTTTTTATTATTTTTTTATTTATTTTATTTTTATAACCTTTTAATTAAGTTTTGGGATATCCAAAATTGGTCAGGAGAGGGAGATGGGTATGTTACACCTGGGGTCCTGGATTGAGCTCCACTTGTTTAGAGGGAGCCTAAACAAAATTAGGTGTCTACATCCACAAAGGCCTTGCATCTTCCTCTAATATCTCTCTCAAATTTTTAAAGTTCCCATTGATAAACAAACCATGAATGATCCTTCTGCCCCTCTTGTTATTTTTTTTCCCTTTTTGTTTATAAAGTTTAATACTTTTTTTCTTAGATTTCTAGTGAGATAATCCTAACAACTCTTCTTCTAGATCCTCATTGTATTTAATTTTCTTCCTATTCCTATTTTCATAAATCTTTTTTTTTTGTATTAGTCACATTAGTCCATAATCAATTGTTCCTTTACCCATTAAACAACCCAACTTTGCCAAGTCCAAACATCTTCCACAAACCCAAGTTTTAGCCCCAAAACATTATAATGTAATTGGCACCTAATGGACCATTCAAGTCAGCCTATGTGAAATTATTCTCCACCTTAGACCTCACCTGATCATTATTATTTCTATACAAAGATTCATTAATCCCCACAGTATGGCATGTAGCCCTAGCATTGAAACATGATTGGGATGCAAATCCTGAGGCACTAGACTATAAGGCAGGTGAATCTTTTTCATTTTTTTCGTATTTAAGGGCTGAGTCATTAAAGTGAATTACTCACCCGACTTAGGCATAAATGATCGTTACAAAATGAACATTTGCCTTAGAGGGTGCCATTAATCTAATTCAGCTAGGTGAGATTGGTCACCTATAAAAGTTCATATTTTAAAGGTTACGAAACCTTAAAAGACAAACCATTGGTTTTATGTTAAAACTAAAAATCATTTGAAAAGGATTCGGGAGTCAGTTATGACATGCGTAAGGATTCGATCCTTCTCATGATGCTTCATAGTTAATACCTCTTAATTACAAGTTAAATATAATTTTTATTCATTTTTTATATTTGATATTTTATCATAATTCTTAAATTTTAAAAAATTTATTATTCTATTCATGAGTAAATTAGGTTTGTATATATTTTTAAAACCTAAATGTCTTTCACACCCCACTAGAGAAACCGAAAGAACATGAAAGTTTTTATTTTTGCGAAATTTAAAATTTTTTTATTTACCTTTTTTGCAAAAGGTAATTCCTTCATTTAAAATAATTGATGAGGTGACTTTCATATGCTGGAAGTGCACCTATGGACTATATTAACATAGGAATCTTGCTTCGATTTTTGAAAATCCTAGTAAATTTGATTGATAAAAAAATAAGACTCGACCTAGGATCTAGTTTTGATGGAAAATACTAAACTAATCTTAATGACTTAATTTTTATGAAAAGTGAGAAACCTAAATTAAAATTAGACTTGGTCTTAACGGAAAGTATGGACCTAAGCCTAAATGGCTTAGTTTCTACGAAAATTAAAAAACCTAAACTAAATTAGAACTAAGTTTTAATAGAAGGTATAGACCTAATTCTGGTGACTCGATTTTGGTAGAAATGACTGAATTACCTTAAGTGGGTAGCTTTTACACTAATAGTGACCTAAATAACAACAATTGCTAATAGGTCCTTAAACTTTTTAAATTTACAATTTGACCCCTAAAAAGGTTAAAAACTCACGAAATGCATGAAAATGACCATCATACCTTGAATAGGTAATTTTACATGGAAAATGACCTAAATAACATAAAAATGACAGATTTGCTAAAAGGTAGCTAAACTTTCTAAATTTATAATTTGACCCCTAAAAGGTATAAAAATACTAAAAGTGAACCTAAATGACTGAAATACCTTAAATATGTAATTATAGGGTGGAAATAACCTAAATAGCCTAACTATATGAGATTTTGCTGAATGGTCTTTAAATTTTTTGAAATTGTAAAAAGGTCCCTGCATAGTTGAAATTGCATAAAAAGCACCCAAGCATGTCAAAATTGCATGAAAAGTCCCCCATGGGTCTTAGCAGTATTCGACCAAACATATGTCACCTTGAAAAGTTTTTGTGAAACTTGCAATTTGTTCCATATACTTTTTAAAATTGCAAAATGAGCTAAAAAAAAGAGATTTTGCTAGTAAGCCCATGTAACATTTGGCTAAGGCATGGACATACCTTTCAAATGCCTTAAAAATTTTAAAAAAAATTGATTTTAGACTCTAAAAGTTCCAAAAGTTGCAAAAATATCCTAAATGAAAAAATAAAAATAAAAATAAAAATTTATTCAAGAAACAATAGCATGAATGGCATTTAGAAATCATCCTAGGTTAGTACCAAGCTCAGATCAAAACCTAAATTCTTAAAATCTCAACACTTTCAAGCAACTTAAAATTATGAATCAAACATGCCAACATAAATTATATGGTCATATACGAAAGAGACTAAACATATACAAGCCATGCGTGAATCACAGAATCCATCAACACTAAAATTCATATTCATTCCTACAGCCTTGATTTAAAATATTTAAACTTTAATAGCATGGTTTTGATCAATATTACTAAAAGTAAAAAATAATGAAAAGTTTGGTCATTGTTCTAAGCTTAGCCTTTAAAGCATGACATTTGCCACAACATAAGCTTTATCACCTTAGTAAAAAAGGACCATGAAGTTACCAACAAATGATAAAGAAGGTGAAAATGAAAAATGAATAAAGATGATTTTAGAAAAAAGTTAAAAGAAATCTACCTTTTCCAAAACAAACACATAAATTCTATCACTTAAAGCTTTAAAATAATTTTTTTCTAAAGACAAAGATAAATTAAAAAAGAAAAACTAAGAAACTAAATAAGGGAAGACTATGACCAATAGGGGTTTTAAACACTTTAGGTGTAATTTTCTATGTATGTTTTTAATTTATTTTATTTTGTGACCTGTTTGGTAGAAAATAATTAATGTTTGTCACAAGGCCATGCCTTTGTCATAATCGACCACTTAAGACTATGATAGCTACTATGTCATTCTGGTCTAAAATTTTGGACTTAGTTGAATGGGAGGTTGGGAGAAAAATTTGATTTTAACCAAATTTGTTCTTATGTAACTAAATTGGAGTTAGTTGAATTTAGATTACTTTGGTTGCAACAAAAGTTTAATTTCAACAAAATTAGACCCATGTAAAATGAAAGTTTGGTAGAATTAATGGCAAGAAGTCTATAAAAATTTTCATGTAACTAGACTAACAAATTAAAAATTAAAATAAATTATTCACAAACCAATTTTGATTAAAAAATTAGATGTGTGAAAAAAATCTTGGAAGTAAGGAAATAAATAAAATTTAATTGTTAAAAGTCTTAATTGAAAATTTCTTGGAAAAATTTATATTAGGACTAAATTGAAACAAAAGTTGAATTAAAATTCATGTACTTGAAAGGGTTAATTAAAATTTAACTTGTGATAAAATTCAATTAGGAATCTATTCATGAAATTCTAATTAAAAAAACATAAGGAAAAAGTAAATTGAAAAAAAATAATGTGCAATAAGCTCTAATTGAAAATAAGGACTAAAGTGTCAAAGAAAAAATTTGGGTTAAAACCCATTTATTTAAGTGATAAGTTAAAATTCCACATGTGATTGTTAGTATATGCCCTAAAGCCAATCTACTTGGATAAGACATATATTAGTTAATAGTGCAAACCTATCACTTAACCAAGCGATCCAAGGTTTTCTTTTAAGTTAGTAATATGACTAACAAGTATGGTAAATAATTGGATGAAACCCATGGAACACATTTGGCTTTGCAAAGGAATTGTAATAAGTTACAATTATGAGATCTTTATGCATTAAAGTTATGTTCCTAAAATTATTTCCAGTCATTATATTGCCAAGATAAGGGGCATTCGCAATGCTTAAAGACTAGCACATATGATGCCTTCTTACTTGTAAAGTGAGCAACCAATCTCATAGGTTGAAGTATATGGGATACTTGGGATAGCATGTGGGTGCTTGTTTTATGAAAATAAGCTAAACATGGCTCGCGTAAGAACTCCATTTGGTATTGTCACTCAGGTGTCTATAAAAATGTTCTTATGTGCCAATCATATAAATAGTCTTCTGATTTGTAATACTAAGTCACCTTGTATAGGGAGTGTCATACTTAAATATCATCATGCATGGGTTTACAATAGATGGATACCAAAGGTAGTGGTGGCTTGAGTTATGGCACAGAGCATATAAAGGTGGATGAGTGTCATAACATACCCCCTGACAACAAGAGATGCTTCAGACTTGAAGTAGTCCTTAATTGAGGGTTTTGAGTGTTTCTTGTTATTTAGGAAAGGGAAGATCATCAGATGAATTGCACATCTGACTAACTTTTGAAGACCACTACAAAGTGGCCTAAAACTTAGAGTCACCATCGATCATTTGGGCTAGGTATGATCGAACACCTATTAAAATAGGTATCTCAAGTTACAAAACCTAAAGATTCGATTTTACGGTCTACGTATTCGAGTTTTTTGTAAAAAAAATTGAATACAATTATCTAATATGGAGGGTTGGTGAAACATAAGGTTAAAATGTTTTTGGATCTTATTTGAAAAAGGGTGTTTTGTATCAAGCACTGGAGGGATACCAACATGAAACATTGGCTCGATAATTTTGAAAGATTTAGTTAACGATATGAATGCAAAAAAAAATCACCAAGAAAGGAAATTTGTTAGTAGGACATAAAGAATGTTATCGAGAAATAAAACATAGAAAACAAAGAAGGAGGGAAGGTCATGATGTATCTTGTAATTGTCTTTAACTAGTTAATAATTTAAGATGCATTTAGATTTGTTGATTGTTTAAAACATGAAAGCTAAAGTTTTGCTTGAAAATTTGGAATGACCCAGGACAGAGAAAATCTATTTTTTCATAAAATTTTGAAAGTTGAGTTGAAAAATCTATGTAGTTGAAAAATTGGGTAATTTTTTAGAAAGTGACATATTTTTGGGTATTTTTGATAATGAGGTGGATTTTAAGATTTAAAGCTGATAATTTGAATAAAATGGTGAAATTAAATCTTTTAAGAGTGTTTGACTTTGATCCACGCCTAGTGAGCCTCATACATGACTCAAAAATTCATTAGGGTATTAACTGGACTCTTTCTAAGGCATTCGAATGCCTCAAAAAAAGGTTTAGAAAAAATTAATTAATTTTACTTAAAACTAAAAACAAAGTATAGCATCGTGTTATCCACCTTTCTAAATTTATTTTGGATTCATCCGAGGTTTTCAAGTGACAAATAAGATACTGTTGGCAAGTTAACTCGATGAGGATTAATACAAAAATATTCAAAAATCCAAAAAATTACCTTTTAGGAGAAAATAATTTTTGAAACTAGACTTGGTTCAATACTAATAGCATGTATAGGGGAAAGGGTGCAAAAAATATTGAAAAATCATCCTAGACGCATTTAAAATCATTAAAATTGCAAATAATACCTCCAAAAAGGGAATTTCATGAAGTTTTTAGGAAAATATTTAAAAATTTTGGAAAAATCATATAATGTGTTGAAATGGCCGAAACAGAATGCTAATACTTGATTCTAGGGGTTCCATATAGCTAAGGTTTGAAAATCATAACTCTCTCATTCAAGCATAGTCAAGGGTGAACAAGATACCATCAAAAAGGTAATTCAATGCCCTATAAGGAAAAATATTAGGAAGGCTTAAAAAAGCTATCTAGGGTTTGAAAATAATTTTTAAATTTAGGGTTTTAATTTAAAGCAAAGTTATTTCACATATTTGCCTATCCTAGGCTCTTATTATGGTCTTGGACATGTGAATGTCCACCATTAAGAGTCCATGGTCATGAAATTTCCAATCCATTCGAAGTACAAGGGTAATGTGGGCAAGTGAATGATCTGATATCCATGCCATTGAAGTCACAACATAAAAAACTCATCACAAGGCATTTAAGAAAACACTTGGTAAAGAAATATTTTTAAGGCTGTAAACAGATTTTATTTTGCCTAATTAGGCCTTAAATCCAAACACAAAAGCTTGAATTTTCCCAAGGTTAATAAATTAGTTTATGGAAAATCATTAGGCCAACATTGACATTTATTGAAATCAATGCTAGCCTATATTAGGGAGTTTTTGCATAATAGATTTTAAAGCAAACCAAGCACATAAAGGGGGCATTTTAACCAACATATAGTAAGATAAAGTCATAGCAAAGGCATCAAACATGAACAAAGCATAAGAAAATCCTCAAGATAGCATTTTTATCAAAGTAAACATGCTAAAATGCAAAGGATGGAATAAATAATGCATGCATGTCAAGGAAACTTATGGCATTATGCAGCTTGACTTGAACATGGAGAAAACATTTTCAAGTCATGATATATATGTTGGAAAAATTTATTATAGCAACAAGACATGACTTTTGCCATTAAAGCATCATAAAAGCATCATCCAAACAATATGAACTCAAATTACCATCAACTAAGCTCAAAGATGCATGCTTTCCTAGGTTATGGCTTCATGAATATTGATTGGCTAGAATGACATGAGATGTGTTTAGATGCAAGTAAATGAAGAGAAAAAAGGAATAAAATATACCAATAAATCTTGCAAAACTCTTTTTTTCCTTTGTCAACATAAAGTTATGATTTTTACCTTCATATAGCCTTTGTTTTTTTTTTTTTGGTTTCATGGATCAACTGTTCTTTACTTTACTTGCTATAGATGAGCAAGAAGGAATGGCAAAAATGAGCTCTAAATTAGTAGTATAGATGGAGGGAGTGTGGACGGTAGCCAAACGGAGCTATGAAAATAGGGAAAAATGAAGCGAAATTATGGTTTATTGTTGAAGGTTGTATGTGTGTGCTAAGCTAAAGTTGGCTTTCTTATAAACAAGTGAACAACCATCCTTTGGAGCACCAAATAAGAGCATTTTAAAGCTTTTCACTTGTATCTAAGAGTAGATCAAGGTACCGTGCTTAGCATTTTTCATTCTCATTGGATGCAGCAACTAAGGTTGTGGAGCAGAATGCTTTATGTAGTCTGTGGATGAAGAAAAATCAATTTCATCCTTTAACAAGCTAGATTTTGCCATGAAAATATCTTATTTTTTAACCATTTAGGCTTTAAATGTCAATTAAACCTAATTTTAAAATTCCAAAGGTAAGGTTTGGTATAAATTTAAGTGATTTACTGAGCCAAAAATGTGATTAAACTTGTTTTTTGAATCAATGTTTATAGACACATTATTTTGTCCGTGCTAATTTTTAGCAATCTGGGACATAGATGTGAAAGGGGTGACGATCGTCGTTTTTTTTTGAGGAGTTCAAGAATGCCTATGGATCATCTTAAAGAAAAATGCAAAGATATGGCATCAAAAGACGTAGTTCCAGGTGTTCAGGGATAAAAGACATGGGAAAATTTATAAATTTGCTTGAATGTATAGATACATGGTCCTTATTTATTGATACACTGCTCCAATGACCCAAAAATTAAAAATGTCCCCATTTGTCTTGATACAATATGTAAATGTATTGACACATAAACTCTATGTATCGATGCATGAACACTTGTATCGATACTAGGCCATGCTAGAACCAAAACTTGCATTCTGTAAAGTATATGTATCAATACATAACAATATGTATCGATACAATGCTCCATTATATTGATACAATGTTTCATAGTATCAATAAAATAAACATTGTATCAATACAATCGATACAATGATCACTGTCTAGATACAATGTTCATTGTATCGATACATTCGAGGGTTTTTTAGGCCAAATGTATCGATATTCTCGAGGCATTTTTAACTTGTCCACAATTGATTCAAAGCTCAATTTTAACTCTTTTTGCATTAGAAAAGATCAGAACCCATACCAAATTACGAATTTGACTTGTGAATTAATCAAAATATTTTTTACAGTCTAAATTGGATCATAAAGGGTCAATGTCATATGATCACCCTACTCCTTCCTTGTTTGTTGACAAAGATCACCATCAGTGACCTTACTTGCTGGTATCTGATTTCATCAATAGAACCAGCCACCCTATGTCCATCACATTGGCAGCAAATTACTTCCTATAACCACCCTATAGCTATCAATTGTCATAACTTTGTCCCCTTGAGAAATGACCAAAAAACCTCTAAATTAACTCCAAAATGCTAGTATAAATAGGCCATTAATATCTCAGCTGAAAGAGCTTTTTTTTTCCAGCTTATTTCAGCTCTTCCAACTCATTCACACATAAAAAATAGAATCCTGTAGTTGTTCACTTAACATCCAAAAATAGCCCCATAAATTCACTCCCAGCCACTATACAATCTGAAAAATCATCCTTACCCATACTAGAACTGAAGCTTTTCTTTTCTCACATTTCTTGCTAATTAACAACAAAAAAAAGAAGGTAATTTAGGCTATTTCTACTGCTCTAACCACTTGACCAAAATTGAAGCTTTATTGGTGCAACTTTCTATGTAATAACTTTTATTTCTGGTTTTTAAGCATCTTCATCATTTTTGTGAGCTTTCCATGCTTCCGCCACCCTTTTAGGATACTCATGCATTATTATGGCTTTTGGTTCTGGTAGCTTAGGATTTGGATGCCTTGATGCCCCTTTTGATGTGCAAAATGTCTCATTTCATCCTCATTATTTTTGACATATCTTGTTCATGCATTTTATATCATATCCATGCATCATGTTTTGTTTAAACCATGCACAAATCTTTAGCCTAGCATGTTTCAATCACGTTTATACGTTAACTTGCATTTTGTCATGAATCATTGTTATTTTCAGCATGTTTCTCTTCATGAGATGTGTGCATAGCACTTTCTTTGTCAAACTATTGGTAAAGTTAGCATCCCTATTCATGTTATGGGCCATCCCATTATATGTTCATTGTCTTCTCCTTGTCTAAGTGCATGTTTGATGACTATAAAAAAAAACTAATTTTCAAAACCTCCCCAAGCCAAGCATGTTA
>JBBYHM010033623.1:0-52080 GCA_038381775.1 Adansonia rubrostipa
ACTACACACTCCAAAAATCACCCTCATCCATACCAGAACCAAAACCTCATCATTTTTCTCTTTTTCTTGCTTATTAAAAACAAGGAAAAGACAAAAATTCAAGCCATCTCTACTGCTTAAATCATTTGGCCAAGAAGTGAAGTTTTGTAGGTATAGCTTCTCATTTTATCACTTTTATTTTTTGTTTTTTAGCATTTCATCATTTTAGGGAGCTCTCCATGTTTCCATCACCCTTTAAGGATTATCATGCATTATTGTGGCTTTTGGTTGTGGTAGTTTAGGGTTTGGATGCTTTAATGCCCTTTTTATGTGCAAAATGCCTAATTTCATCCTCATTAGTTTGATATCTCTTGCTCATGCATTTTTTTCCATGTTCATGCATTTTGTTATCATTAATCCATGCATGAATCAATAGCTTAACACATTTCAAGCACATTTACACCTTAACTTGCATGAATCATTGTCATTTTTAGCATCCATAACATTTTTTGTCAAAGTGCCTAACACTTTCTTTGTTTAGGCCATTAGTAAAATTAGCATCCCTATTCATGTTATGTGCCATCCCTTTGTATGTTTATTGTCTTCTCCTTGTCAAAATGCATGTTTGATGCTGTCAAAAACTGATTTTTGAAACCCCCCAGGCCAAGCATGTTAACCTTAACCAATAAGGATTAGCATGAGCTTAGCATTTTCCTTTAAGTTAGCAAAATATCTTGGGGAAAATTGAGCTTTTCCAGATCTGGAATCTTCATTAAACAAGCTCAAATCTTCTGATTTTGAAACAAAAATGGCTTTACACTCATCCTTAAAATGTTTGTGCCTTGTTTTCAAGTCAAAACCTTGAATGGTATGATTAACGGATGATTTCATTGTCCCAAACTACTCCAGGGCTGTGCAAATGAGTTCGTGATGCTCATGCCACTCTTTCCCTTCAGTCGTTGACGTATGAACGTCAATAACTTGAGTTTGGACCTGTAGATTAAAAAATGAGAAATATTTCCTGCTTTGCCTTGTTCCCTGCTGGCATCACAACTGTTGCAAATTGAAAAATCACTTTAAAATCCTAAACGATTTTTCATGAATTTTTGGATTTTTTCTATCAAAGCATGTCAAATTATCTTTAAAACGGTGCTCATTCACCCCCGGATCATTATAGATGAGAAAGTTATGATTTTTTAAGTCTTAACCATTCAAAACCTCTGGAATCCAAACATATATTCTGGTTGGGCCGTTCAGGCCCACTAAATGATTTTTCCAATTTTTTAAAGCATTTTTCCTAAAATGTTCATGAAATTCCCTTTCTGGAAAGGTATTATTTGTGATTTTTTGACACCAAATGAGTTTGGGGTGATTTTTCAAATTTTGACACACCTTGTCACTCCTATGTTCTGCTAGTAGCTCAATCAGTCCGAACTTGAAAATTTATTCCCTCAAAAAGTGACTTCTTGGGATATTGGAAATATTTTTAGAATGACCCTCATTGAGTTACCTTTCTAACGGTATCTTGTTCACATTCTAAATCCTTTGAACCAATTTAGAATAAATTTGGGAAGCAAGATAGCGCGACACTGTCTCCTGTTTTTGATTTTGGTCAAAATTGAGTTGTTTTCTCAAATTTTGTCTCGAGACATTCGAATGACTCCATGTGATCCTAATCAGACTCGAGAGCATACCTTAACCTTCCACAGGCTTATATCAAGGCATAAACATATATTACATCTTTATCATCCTTATTCATAATAAATCTTTTTACCAAAAATCGTCGAATGCTCACCCATTTTCTAAATCATGAAGTTATGTCATCCATGGGGATACTCCAACCCCATCTTTCCAAGGGGATACTCCAACCCTATTTTTCAAAATTATCAAGATTTGAAAATCTTTCTATGTCAAAATGATTTCTCATTTATGGGGATACTCCAACCTTAACTTTTTAAGGGGATACTCCAACCCCGCTTCTTAAAATTATGAAGATTTAAAAATCTTCCTTTGTAAAAAAAAAAACTATTTTCCATTAAAGAGGAAACTCTAACCCTATTTTTTGAGGGAATACTCTAACCCTATCTTTCAACTACAAATGAATCAATCTTTTTTTCTTCTCGAATTTCCACAAATATGTCAAACAAACCTTGTTTAATTAAGAAACCCAAATGCATCTAAAAAATTGTCAACTTGGTTATTCCTAGATAATCGATGTCAATAACGAGATAAATTCCAATAGTCCATTCCTCTTTTTATCATTACATTGAATGATCCATGTTATGTTATTTCATTTATTATGTTACCAACGTGATTTCTTTATGATGATTATTTGCATTCATGTTTTCAAAATGTTTCCAAATGAAATTAAAGGTAATGTTCTGCATGGTTATCTCTCTAGTGCCCAAAGTGGAACATTCCATTTTCAAAGTAAAATCTAGAGGTCATTTTTATTGAAAATCTCTATATTCGCCATCTCTTCGGGGTGTATATAAGATTAAATCTTTTTCATCAAAATTTAGATCATTTCTATAAGATTCACGCATTCGAAGACAAGTTAAGATCAAAAGAATCGAAATCGAGATAAGACATAACTAGTAGGGTATCGATTTCAAGCGTCGTGAAGAGGTTCGTACCTCATTGCGTGTAACTAACTCTCGAACCTAAATGGTGAATCTTTGCATTATGTAGACCACAGGATCGATGTTTTGAGTTTCATAGCTCAAATCATAGGTTTTAATAGGCATCTGATCATGCCTAGCCCAAAATGATTGGTGGTGACTCCAAGCATTGGCCATTTCGTGATGGTCATACGAGACCAATAAGATGAGTGATTCGTCTTATGGTCCCTCTCACTATGTCATAAGTTAAGAATCTATACATTCTTATTCTCATCGTAACTTCAAAAAATAGTCTCAGTTAATAAGACATTTCCAAGTTAGGAAAATATTTTAAGTCATACGCACCCATTGATTCGTGAGGATCCACCCCGAGGTACATTGCGACACCTAGTTATCTTTTTCTTTCTAAACCAAGAATCATGGCCTTTGTTATGTACCTATAAAAGTCTATTTTGATTAGATATAGCTATTTGAACTGTCAAGCCATTCCTAGGTAGCTTTTTCCAAAATTTTCATTTTGGATGATTTTTTTAGTTTTTAAGAATATAATAGGGCAATGAATTAAAAAATATGAATTAAAAAATGAAATTGTAGAATGGAAATCGAAAAAGGGCAGTCTCAAACAAACTTAAAGGCTTTGGAATTGCTCTTAAACTAATAAAGATAGCCACCAAAAGAAAAGAACTCTACCATGTTAATTCATAAATGATTCTGAACTTTCAAAAATTTCATGACTTTAGCAAAAAGTCAAGTCAAATGCCCTAATATTGATTTGATTCAAAATTACCCTTTAAAATTATTGTGCCTAACCTTAAAAATTAATGCATACTACAAGCCTTCTAAATTAACAACTTGAGACATGGTGTTTACTACCATTTCTTTAACACCTATTGGGCCATTGTATTTGAAGATTAAGAGGATATTATAACTTGATTGTTTGCCTTCCAAGAAATTCCCATAAAAAGAACATCCACTTGAATTTGGTCGTGTTAAAGCTTGAGCTTATTATATCAATTTCTTCAAGATAAATTTTAGCAGTGCTACCCCATTTGTGCCATTAAATTCATTCCTTTAGCTCATTCAAAAGATGTCTTAAATGGTGATCATCAATCATAAGAAACTCTTAACATCAAAAAATAAAGATATCCACTATCCTTAATATTAAAAAATTCAGGGTTGAAATTATTTTAAAATTTTCATAGTTTTTGATCAAATAGATTCTTTCCCAATATAGAACGAGAAGGTAATTTCATTTTGTAAATCCTAGAATTCAGATAAATTATGATACTTCATGATTTCAATAAAAGTTTGTAAGTATGCTCTTAGCAAATATTTATTCAACTATATAAAGTTCATCCTTGAATTGATAAACTCTAATTTGATATAAAAATTAAACAACTCTTAGATTCCTATAATCAAGATTAGACGAAAGATTTTGAAGGGAAAATAATAAATCACCTTTTAACCTTAAACAACAAACTATCAAGAAAAAAATAGCAATAATGAGGTTGGGTTTGATAAGGTCTCGACGGCATATATGAATCTTTATGATATATGAAATTTATGTCCTTTTCATTAGATCTTATGGTAGATAAGTGAAGTAGGATTTAAACTCTCTTCGTTTGATCCCACGTAGGGTAGGCAAAGTTTTAAGTAAGATACCCTTATTTTTTTTAATCTCGTGTAGGGTAGGAAGAGTTTTGAGTAAGATACTTCTTCGTTTAATCCTGTATAGGGTAGGTAGAGTTTTGAGTAAGATATTCTCTTTATTCGATCCCATGTAGAGTAAGTAGAGTTTTGAGTAAGATATCCTCTTCATTCAATCCTATGAAGGGTAGGCAAACTTTTAAGTAAGTCATCCTTTTCACATGATCTTGCATAACGTAGGTGAAGAAGGTTCTAAGAAAATCAACTCTTCATGCTCTTCCATGTAGTGTAGCTGAAGAAGGTTGACCTTTTTATTCAATGAAGAAGCATTTAAAAAAAATAACCTCTTCTTATGATCTCATGTAAAATAGCTAAAAAAGGCTTACCTCTTTAGTTAATCTTGTTGTTAGTTAAGTGAAAAAGATTTTAAAAAAATGGCCTTTTATGGATCTTATATAGGGTAGATGAAAGAGGCTAACCTTTTCATGTGATCCTATTGTTAGGTAGATAAAGAAGGCTTTCAAAAAATTAGCCTCTTCATATAGTCCTTTGTAGGGTAGGTGAAGAAGGTTTACTTCTTCATGTGATCCTATTTTAAGGTAGGTGAAAAAGGTTTTAAAAAAATGCCCTTGTCATGTAATTTCATATAGAGTAGATAAAGCAGGCTACCCTTTTCATGTGATCCTATTATTAGGTAAGTGAAAAAGGCTTTTAAAAGCCCTAAAACAGATAATGGCTTTGGCCTAATCAAAATTGGCATCAAGCCCAAGAGTAACAGATGGCTCTACCTTTGTTGAAATTTTCACTAAACCCAAAAATAGATAATGGCTTGAGCCTAATCGAAATTGGCACTAAGCCCAAGAGTAGTTGATGGTTTTAACCTTGTCAAAATTGCCATTACGCCCAAAAGTAGATAATGACCTCAGCCTAATTAAAAATGGCACTAAAGAATATTCAAAGCTTAAAAGTAAATATGGCCTTTTCATGCAATCCAATGTAAGGTAAGTGAAGAAAGCTAACCTCTTCACACGATCTTGTGTAAAGAATGTGAAGAAGATTTTAAGAAGATGTCATCTTTATGCGATCTTGTTGTAAGATAGGAGAAGTAGGATTTAAGGTAACTTTGTTCATTTAAGTAGAAGGATCGGTGGAGTTTTCCTAGATTATCTTCAATGCATTTGGTGTATATATATATAAGTAAAAAAAGTTTTTTATAAAAGGCTTATACGACCTAAACAAAATCATGCCTATTTTAGTCTTTGCCCAATTCTGAATTTTTAGCAATAGCTAAAGAAGGGCTACTATTGAATCCAAAAAATTCGAGAACAAGAACTCAGCAGCCACCCAATGAGGGTAGGCTTCATTCAGGTAGATTGAACATTTTCAAAATATTTTTAGTCCTACTTAATTGGCCACAGGTGCATATAACAGAAAAAGTGCATTTTGGAAGTTAATCTCAAATGAAAAGATGAATATTAAGGTAAGAAATTAGCTTTTAACTTTATACTTGTTAAATTTTGAAATTTATTTATGTGAATGTTAACATAGTCAAATTGCTCATTTTAAGGATTTTTTTAAGATTTTCATAAAATTTGAAAAGTTGACCATTATTTCTATTGATATTGTGTTGTATTTATGCCAATATGCATATCGAAGATTATAAATATTAAAGAAAAAATTTGTATTGTCATTTTATTGCACGACGTGCCAGGTTGTCCATTTTAGTAATTAGTTTTAAAATTTTCACAATACTGCGAGTATCATAATTGTAAAAATTGTTCAGCAAAAGTTTGTTTTGAATTTCACATTTTCATCTTTATTATTTTTATAAATTAATATTTTAATTAATATGTTAAATTTAATTTGTTTTTATATAATTTGAACATATTTTTGTAATTTTCTTATTTCCAAGATATATGGTTTTGTACTCCGTAAATTTTTTTAGTGGGATATTTCAAAGTTTAGAATTTTTAAATTCTTCAAATACCTTTACTAAACTCATATTAAATCAGATTTTTAAAATTCAATTTATTTTATCAATTTTGCATTTTTTTCAAATATAATTTCCTTTCGAAAGGGTTTTTGCTCGAAAATTTTTACGAGTTTGAAATTTTAAATTGCCTTTTTCTTGTACATAAAACTTCTTAAAAATATATTTTTGAATTTTTATATGTTAATTTCATTTTCAATCAATTAAATTTTATTTCTTTTCCATTTCTTGGGCCTTAAAACCCTTAATTTTAATGGGCCTGATAAGCCCATTAACTTTTTGACAAGCGTAATGAGCCTATTTTTGTTTTCTAACAAGCCCAAGAAGCTTATTTGGATTAAATTTTTAATTAAAATTGTTAAGTAAAATTTTATTCATTAAGCAAATAATTTTTAATTTGTTATAATTTAGTCTCTATCATTTGTTTTTGTTTAAATTAAAATTTTTTCTCTCTAATATTTTTAGATGATGATGTCATGCATGACATCATTATGCAAAATGACAAACTCATTAATTAAATCTTATCAAAAATAAAAAAAATTGAAAAACAATAAATAAATAATAAAAGAAAATTATAAAAATTGGTGGAAAACTCTAGGCCATTTGCCCAAGGCATTTTCTTTCAAGCCTTAGCCGATTCTCACCTTTAAAATAATAGATAAAGATGTTCATGAGAGGTCTTTAGCATTCCTATAAAAAAACACTGAAAAAACCTAATTTTATTAAAATTTCAAGCTTTCTAAGGTAAAAATAGTTAAAATTTTTTAGTTTTTTTTTTCCATTTGTTTTTCTTCCTTTTACTGAGCCAAAACTATGCTTGTGCTCATGGATTTTAATCCGTGTTCAAAGGCAAAGTATGATGGTTATGAATGAAGTTTCTTAATTTTATTGCTTTATTATCAATAAGTTGATTTTTATTATGAAAATTTGTGTTTATTGATGGAAATGATATTATTTTCATGTATATATTTTTATGCTTTTTTTTCTTAATATTTTCTTGTTGATTTATGATGATTTATTTATTATTTGTGATGCTTTTATGCATTTTTAAGCTTGGTAATAATTATGGCATGTATGTACATTAATATTTATGAAATATGTGATGAAAAAATGTTTTTGATTGTTTCAATGCTTGGATGAACTTACATGAATGATTATGTAATATTTTTTTATTTTTAGGCTATTTTGTAATTATAAAAAATATAGGACCAAATTGGAAAAATTGCAAAATTTTTCTATGGCCATCCAAGCATGGCCAAATCATGTGGACACCTTTAGAAGTGTTTTCATGCTTATTCTAATATATATATATAAATGTTTCATGCATTCTTTATCATTTTGGGTTCATTTTGTAATTTTAGAAAGCTTAGGCACTTATTTGCAAAAGTCCAAAATTTTTGTTCTAAGGTCAAAAGTACTTGGCTCAACATTCCTTGGAATGCTTTCCAAGTTGAATTTAATGTATTTGATGTTTAATTTTGTATTTTAAATCATATAGGGACTTAATTGCAAAACTTGTAAAATTTATTCTAAAGCCACCCATGCTTGGCCAAACCACCTAGTATTGTTTTAAGAACTTTTAATGTATTTTGACATGTTTGGATGTGTTTTGTGTATTTTTAACCTTTTAGGGACCTTTTTGCAAATTTTAAAAGTTTAGAGACTTGTTTGCAACAAGGTGGAAAAAATGGCTACAAGGCTATGGGTGCTTGGCCAAACTTTTCATGTGATTTTTTGATGTGTTTGCCTTGTTATTTTGTTGTCTTTTATGTTGTTTTCTGAAGTTATTTCATGTAGAGACTATTTGCAAAGTTTTGAATCAATTAAAAAAACCTTGTGTTTATGGTTAAAATCATCTTGTCCTATATAAAATTTCCAATTTTGGAATATATCTAGGATTCCTCTGGCCTTCTGAAGGGGTGTAGAAAATATTAAAACCTTTCGTATATCTCAGGTTTTCCAATGGGGGTATGAAATGCAATTTTAAAAACTTTAGGGACCTATCAATAAATTTTTGCATTTAAGATTAATCTTGATGTCTAAGTTACCTATGGAGGGTTTGATTGTCATTTCATACTATTTTCGAGTCTTTCAGGTTACCATGATACTTATAGATTGAAGGTATATTTTAGTAGCATTTTAGTAATTTTCCCTTGAACCAATTCTTATGTGATCACCGGAATACTTATATGTCGAAGGTGTATAGTAGGATAGGTTCATTGGTTTATGATGTCATTATGTCCTTAAGGTTATCGAAATAATTATACGTCAAAGGTACACCCGAGGGGGATACTTGTACATCGATTCCTATGTGATCATCAAGATACTTATATATCGAAGGTTTACAGTAGGGATAGGTTCGTTCATTTATGATGTTGTTGAGTCTTTTAGGGATACCATGATATTTTCATGTTGAAGGTATAACTTAAGGCTATTTTGATAATTTTTCTTAGAATAAAGATATTGGCATATTTTCATGTCAAAAGTACTCTAAAGGACATTTTGGTCTTATTGACCATGTTTGAGTCCTTTGAGTCTAGTTTCGTACATATTGTCGAGATCGAGACTTAGGACAAATTATTATAAAATTGGAATTTTTACAAATCAAGGCCATTTCTCTGATGTTAAAGTTATATGTGGGATTTCTCATAGAACATGAGAGAAGTTCTATGAATTATTTTAATACCAAGATATCTTTTTAAATAAAAAATTTAGGATTTTTAAAATTTCATAAAAATAAAACCTTTTCTATTTCTCTCTAGCTGGGTATGAAAGAGAATAATAAAAACCTTCTTGTTCTTCTAGTTCTTAGAAAGGTATAAAAGATGTTTTGATTTTCAAAAACATTAAAAGCCCAATTTTCTCATTAGGAATAATAATTTTGTTTCATAAAATTTTATTTTATAAATAAGAATTATTATTAAATATCGAATGTTGAAATAGAACAAAAATCAAAATTTAATTTAACACATTGTTAATAGGTACAGATTGCTGGGCATCAGAAAAAGGTCGATCCTTATGATTGGTATTGAGTCTAAGACCCTTGCACGTGATCTCTAGTATCAATGTGGACCTAAGATTTTTTTTTGTGGGTTTCATAACACTCAAAATATGAATTCTAATAAATGACCAATTTTACCTAGCCAAATAGATTGGTGGTGACTCTAAAATAAATGATTGTTTCATAACGACTATTTAAGGTTAAGTCAAGTGAGCAATTCATCTCGACAGATCAATCTCCAAACATGAAAAATAAGAAAAATGATAATATGGCCCTAAAAGTAAAAGAATAATAATATAGAGATTTATATAGGAATGAAGGGCGCATACACCTTTTATGTTGGCTTGGTCAAGAATCGTATCCAGGCTATGTTGTGATAATACCCTAATCCTTACCCATAATAGGTTTATGTCAAAACGAGTTCAATTTGAGTGGGAGTATCTTTCATTCTTGCGACAAGGTTAACACCTCTGGCAATTTACAGAGGTACGTTTATCGTTGGCCCAGATAGAGGCTAACACCTTAAAAGGTAGAGCTACGTCACCTCTCCTAAAATTTTGGGTAACCTATGCCCCCTCCATGTTCATGGAGGAGAGCCTAATGCATATGCATTACAAACTTTTATGACTTGACTCTTTCAAAAATAAAGAACCCTATCCTAAATGCCCCACAAAAATAATGTTGTGAGGGAAACAAAAGGATTAGTGGAAAAATAAGAACATTATATATTAAAATTTCTATATAAATAAAAAATATAATAAAAATGTTGCTTTAAAATAATGATATAGATGCTTTATTTTGTCCGAGCCAACTTTTGGCACCCCAGGACTTAATTGAAAGATGATAGAATCAAAAAATAAGAAAATAAACTAAGGATGACTTTTGGGTGCTATGTCACTAGGCATTATTAGGTGACAAGGCATCAAGCGAAAAAGTTTTGGGGGAAGGTTAGAAACACCTATGGGTCGTATTAAAGAAAAATGTAGGAATGAGGCATCAAAGGTCACTATTTGAGGTGTCACTATAGTTATTTAGATGAGTACACAGGTTAATTTCCCACTATTTGTGACCAAAGTAAGGTATTCAAAAAGCCTAATGTATGTGTAAGTTCTATTGATGCATAAGTATTGATACAAGGCCTTTATATCACCAAAATTTTGAATTTTCACATGTAGTGTCGATGCAAGAGAGTTTGGTAATGATACCTAAGGTGTGATATCGATACCTAGCATGTATCGATATTGATACAGACCTTGGCAGTAGCCAAAGTTGTAACTTTTGGCAAAATGTATCGATATACATGCATGAGTATCGATACAAATCCATGAAGTATCGATACAGGCCTTTAAGTTTCAAGACATTTTTGTATTAACACTTCAAGGCATTTTTGCCCAGTTCGTGCCTCTTTCCAGCTTTTGAAGATCTAATTCAAACACAATTTTTTATGCCAAAAATCATCATAAGTCATACCAGGCCTCAGTTATGGGCTTGCAATTGGATTTAAAGAAATTTTTAAAGCCTAAATAGCCAATGACAAAGGACATTCTCATGAAATATATGGTTTGTCAAAGGTTATGCCTGGCTTTTCTCCAGTTGAAGGCTGTTTTAGCTTTTTGCACGACCACTCTGCATGATAGAACAAATGAAAATGAGACTAGCTGAGTGTACTACCTAGAATTATCCCTAGTCCATGCATGAAAGATCAAAGATACCCTTGCTTTGTCTCCTAAAAGCATTGGCTGAGGATTGAATTCAAATAGGGACCAAAGCTAGCTCAGCGAGGGGACTTTCTTCCAGCCACCTCTAAAAAAATCCTCTAGCAATTTTCAGCCCTAAAACTCTTTAAAAAACACTGTTGCATTGACCTTCACACTTTATTCTCGAAGTTTCCTAAACTACTACTAGAAAAACCTATAAGAACTGAACCTTTCATACATTTTCATCCTTGAAACACTTCACCATCAATAATATCACCCAAAAAAATCTTCTTTTCATCCTTTTCTTGCTAAAAATAGCAAAGAAGGGGAAGGAACTGAGCTTAAATTCACTACTTTAATTAAAAAGGAAGTTCAATCTTTTTTTTTGGTATATTTTCCCTACCTCGTTCTATTTATTATTTGCTTTATCATCAGGATCATTTTAGTGATCCTTTCATGGTTCCATGACCACCCTAAGATCTTCATGCATTACAATTGCCCTGGTTCTCGTAGTCTTAAGATCTTGATGACCCTCTTGATACTTTGATGTTGTTTGGATATGCAAATCTGCCATGCTTCATTTTCATCATCACAATAGCCTATGTTCATAAATATGCAAATATGCCACCTTCCTTTCATATTTACAAATCTATCTCATATTTAATTATTCATTTTAATACGTCTTATGTATGTTCAAGCATTTTCTTGCATTTTGATAGGCTTCATGAAGTGAAAATGACTTTTTTTAAAGATTCCAGCAAACATTGTTCAAACATAATCATCTGAAGCATCTTCCTACATCTTCTCATCATAATCCTACATTTTGTTGCCTCTTCCATTGTCAAAGTATCACCTTTGCTTGCTTGAATATGTTGTTCATGTTCATGGTTATGTATGTTGCATTTCATTGATGACTTATTTGTCAAGATGCTTGCTTGCTTGCTAAAAAATTGATTTTTAGGAAAAATCCCTAAGTTAAATTCATGCTACCTCTAATAGATGAAGAATAGCATGGACTTAAAGTTTTCATAAAATTACTCTTCCAAACTTGGGGTCAAACTAATACTTCAGACCTGGATTCATGGTAAAACAAGTTCAAAGATGATTTTTTTAAAAAAATAAAATTAACCCTTTTAGTTGATAGATATATCAAGCCTTGATCTTCAGTCTAATACCTTCTTTAATGACATGGTCAATGGGTTGTTTCATTGTCCTAAACTATACTAGGATTATGGAATGAATTCCTGACACCTCTGTTACTTGTCCCTTTCTATCATGGACATGTAGACATCCTAAACTCAAGTCTATCCTTGAAAAAATCAAAAATACTGAATAACTCACCTTTTTTGCTTTGGCAACACCGTACTCCAAATGTGAAATATTATTTTTGAGCCACAAATGACTTTTTCTAGAACTTTTTGATATTTTTCCCTTAACAGGCATCGAAATACATTTTTAATGATGTCTTGGTTACCCTTGAATCATTATGAGGAAGTTACAATTTTTTGAACCTTTTGAACCTTTGCTGTTTGGAACCCCTGGGACCAATGTTATATATTCTATTTGGGTCATTTTGGCCTGTCAGATGACTTCTCTAAAATTTTGAAAAATTTTTTTCTAAAAAGTTTATGAAATTCACTCTCTGGAAAGGTATTGTTTACAATTTAAGGATTTTAGATAAGCCTAGAATAATTTTTCAAAATTCATCATGCATTTTTCCTTGGACATGCTGCTAGTGTCAAAATAGGCCTAACTCTAATAATTAATTTCACCTAAAAGTTGATTCTCTAGGTTTCTTAAAATATTTTAGTATTTGCCCCCATCAAGTCACTTTTTCAATGGTACCACATTTACCCCTTAAGCCTTTAGATGCACCCAAAATAATTTTTAGAAAAGAGACAACATAATGTTGTCCCTTGTTTTTAACCCAATTTTTGAAATGCCTTATAGAGATGTTCGAACATCTCAAAGTGCATCTGATTCCTACTATACAAAACCTTTAGGCTCAGACCAAGGCTTAAGACAAAAATATATTTTATACAAATCTTCGGTTTCTTATTTACAAAATTCTTTTAAAAAAAAACTTTTTTCTTTTAAAACATAAAAAAATTTCATCTTTGGGGATACTCCAACCCCATTATATCAAACCTTAAACCCTAAACCCTATTTTTCACTAAAAAACTCAAATTTTCTCTTTTGGATTTATTCAAGATTCATAATTATTTTCTTAAATCATTAAAAATTTTCACTTTTGGGGATACTCCAACCTTACTACTCTGAGGGGATATTCTAACCTCTTTTTTCATTAAACAACTTGAATTTTTTCTTCATTCCTAATTATTTTCATAAGTTTATCTTTGGGGATACTCTTAACCCACATCTCTGAAGGAATGCCGTATCCCCGCTTTTACTTTAAAAATTCCAAAATTTCTCTCTTTCGGACACCTTGGATTATTTTGATTAAAATTTTGTTGTCCTGCAAATTACCATAGAATCTAAACCTATCTCTAAATTGCCATCCCAGTTATTCTTCAATAATCAAAGATAATTATAAGATACATTTAGATCATCTATCCTTTTTACGATCCTTTTTGATTGTTTATTTATGATATTATTGATTTTTTTCACTTACTAACACATTTCCTTTTTGTAGTGACTATCGTGCATTCATATTTAAAAATTATTTTCAAAAAAAATTTACAAAGCAATGTTCCATGTCGATATCTTTCCAATTCCTAACACAGAATATCTAAAATTTCAAAATTTAATCTAAAAACTCTATTCCTAAAAATCCCTATGCTTTTCATAGCTCTACGACACATAAGTGAAATAAATCTTCTTTTAAAAGCTAGATTTACATTTTCTTCTAAAACTTCATTCGTAAAAAGGGGGTTATATCTAAATAATGACCAAATGGAACTAATTAAGCCGAAACCGAAGTGAGACACAGTTAGTAAGTACTGATATTGAGCTTCAGGAGCTACTAATCCTTCCCCATGCATAACCAACTCCTAAACCCAACCAATGAATCACTAGACTTTGTAGACCTTGAAATTGATGTTTTGAGTTTCGTAACTCGAAATATTATTTTTAATGGGCATCTAACCCTACCTAGCCAGAAATGATAGGTGGTGACTCTAAGTTTATGGCCACTTCGTGGTGGCCATCCAAGACTAATTAGATGAGCGATTTGCCTGATGGTCTTTCTTCCTTTCATATTACTACGTGTAATCCAAATCCTGATCATGGGATACCTTAAAGGCTCTACCACGACCACTATCATACATTTTTTAAGTCGTGTATGCTAAGCCCTTCGGATCATTCAAAGTTTTAAAGGCAGGCATATGGCAATAGCTTGGCAACTCCACTGGGCACAACTTAAGAGAGTTAGGCCTATGACTATCTATGTCTTGCATGTCCCTTGGTTTTGGGGCTTCCATTTATTATTTAGATGTAATTCCCTTTTATTTTTATTTTCTAACCTTTTACTTTTCATGGTTTTATTTTGTGATTGTCAGGGGCTACTTTGTTCCTGAATAAATGTTGATTTGAATAAGTATGGTATTATGGGGTAAAACAAAAAGGTTTGATTTTTTCCTGACACACACCGTGCATATTTATTTGCACTAGATTCCCATCAAACACCATGGTGCAGTTAGTATCTTAATTATTAGAAGGAAATGAGCCATCTATTTTCATAAGTAATCCTCACCATAGGCATGGCAAGACCTTTTGGGGTGTAAATTACCTATGCCTCTCGTGAGTACCTAACTGCATTTGCATAAGGAAATACATCCACCGGATCAAACCCGTTTTAGCCAATCCGCTATGGGCTTAGGATAGAGGTGCCTTGCCTATCCTTACGAGATAGAGAAGTGGTTAAGATACCAAATTAGGAATCAAATTAAACCTATATAGTAAAGCCTATGAGCTAAACCACGTTAAACCATACCGGATAGTTGTTAGAATAACTCAGAGGTAGGATTACTTGGGGAAACACTTTTTACCTTTACTTCCATATACCATGGTTATATAGGCGATGGTGGGCAAACATTGTCACCTGTGATTATCATTTTTATTTTCAAGATCATTTCTTTAGAATATGTCATTACGTTCAATGAAAATTCTCTTTAATAAGTGGGTGATGACAAGTGAATGTCATTATATGCAATGAAATAGTTATATCTAGCCAAAATAAGCTATCATGCTATTCGAATGATGGCTTAATGTGTATTCGCCATAGATGGTGATGAAGGGATGTACCACTTAAATGGTTAGTCATAGTCCTTATGAGGTATCATTTTACTTCGTAAAAAGGCTATTTTTAACACAAACACGCCTTTAGGTTATTTGTTTAATGTCTTAATATTCATGATCATTATGTCTACCCATAGGCATCATATTGTCTATTCTTGGGGCAAATTTTGTGATGCACTTTTGTTGCTATTCTTTCATTTCTTTATCCTTATGCTTACTATTTTGTATGGTTACTAATTCATTTCCTTTTTGCTTTTCTTTTTCATGCATGCATCATTTCATCATAATTTTTGTCATCATGCTACAATCAGCCAATGGTTCAGTGTTCATCAAGGGGTGTCTATCATGAAAAGCAATCCACTTTAGATTTTAAGCCTTGTAAGGAAGTTTGAGCAAGGTCCAAACGTCGACAATGTAAAGATGGATACATTCTTAAACATAGGTATGTCTCAACTATGCATGAAAAGGTCAAGATAGTGCCATCAGAATGACTGGCAAGACCTGAAACATGTATAAACTAGTTGGAATAATATCGAGAAAGAGTCACTCATGAAAAGATTTAGAGACATTGACTTTTTCGTTTAGGTCAATTGGATGTTGGCCTATTACAAACAGCATCTCAGTTTTGGAATCTAGCATATCAAATGTTTCAAATTCAATCATGAAGACTTAGTCCCCACAGTTAACGAATATACCATATTACTCAATATTAAGAGAGCCAAGACTAATAAAATATACTGCAAGGCTTTGAACCCTCCAACCTTCAAGAAAAGATTAGCTTAGATCCTTAAGGCAACAAAATCCTAGATTGAAGATCGTATCAAGATGTAAAGGAACAGTGAGTCCATTTCATGGCTTAGCCTAAAGGAAGTAATGGCAAATACCATTGAGCACTGAAAGATCCAAGATATATATGCTCCAGCAATATACTCCAGCAATATACGGTCTAATCATATTTTCGAAAACATTATAATGTGTTAGAGCTATAATAGCAGATCTCTTCTTTCGATTGTGCTGTAACAGCAATCTCGCACTGGCTATCATTAGTAAAATGATTCGAGCTCTCAGTTTTTCTAATAAAATTGGTAGTGGTCACTTCATCGATTACATGCTGCTTCTTTACTCTAGCTTGTTAGTCACTTGTGTCTCGAAGAAAAAAAGGTGTCATACAACTCCTTCTCTAACTTTAGCCTTATCTCCAAGGTCTTCGACAAGGCATGACCTTAGGACAAGTTTGAAGAGCAATGGGTCTAAAAACTCCAAAACCTTAGTGGAAAAAAGGTGACATGGAAAGCTTTTTGGTTCTCACCATAAACAATCATATATCGGCATGAAGATTTTAGTTACGTGCTGCTTGTGGGATCATAGGGAAGCACTTGCTATGCGCCTATTTTGGTCCTTTGATAATTCTAGTACTGATAATTCTTCCTCTTCATCCAAAACCTAAAATTATGGGATTTTAACTATAGTAAGCTTCATTAAAAGTCAAAAGTTTAGCTAGCCTGTCATACATGGAAACAAACTCATTGTATGAAGAGGTATTGGAGAGGAAGTATTATGACGCGGGGATATGATGAGTGGAGGACTCATCGCATCAATGACTCTTTACCTTTGTCTGCTATTGGACCATCACAAGTTAAGTTGATAAATTTCCCTTCGAGAATAAATTGCCTAAGTGAGAGTTCCAACAAAAAAAAAAAACAACTTTCACCAAGGAAATCGCTCGCTTAAAAGAAGAGAAAAATCAATTCAAAATAGACCTCTACCTCTACGATGGTGAGGTGAACCAATCTATCAAAGAGAAAAATAGTCTTAAGGAAGATCTCAAAAGTTTTAGGAAAGATTATATGGCACTTAGCACAGCAAACAAGTTTCAATGCCTTGGAAAGTCATCACTTGACTGGGAAACAAAAATTAATACCCTTAAGAAAGAACTGCATCGATGTAAAGAAGAGGTTAGGGCCAATAAAGAGAAGCTCGTTAGAACTCATGCCCTTGCATCAACCTTTCAGAGGAAGGATAAACACTAGAAGCTTGAGCCCAAGATTTGAGGGTGAACCATGTCGAGAATAAGACTTTCACACTCAATACCCAAGATCTAGAGCATTCTCTACAAGCTTGCCAAGACCAAATCAATGAACTAGCAAGTGTCTTTGAACAGCGAGACCAAAAGTGGCTACAGATGATTGATCAGGCATGACAAAACCATCAAGATCATTGCCGCCATCTCATTAAATAGATTTAGGTGGCCAACTAAAAGCTGAACACATGATGGATGTGGCATGATCCTTGACACATAATATTCTACCCATTGAAGCCCATGAACGAGAATTATTATATTTCTTGGAACATGTGATCTAGATATGTAAGTGTGTCAGGCATTTCCAAATGTAATAATGTGTAATTAAGATATTTTGTTGCTTTAATGAAAGACGCTATTGGTGGAGCTGCCCCTTTTTCCAATTGTTCCTTTTGCATTTGCATGACTAACCTAATTATTTTGTTGTTTTATTCATTCATGTTAATACTCATTTGTCTTCAGGATCGCATACTCACTTTCATCGCATTAAACATCCTTATATCATAAAAGTCTAATCCGATAATAATTTAAAGTGAAAGTGCTATAAAACACATAACCTATAATTCATCATTGGTATAACACTTATAATCATTAAAAAGCGAATTGAAAGTGCTCTAAAACACATAACCTATAATTCATCATTGGTATAACACTCACAATCATTGAAAAGCGATGGGAAATGATCAGCAAGCCTGCATTAACTAAGCTATTATCTAAGGCTTTGAATAAAAAAGGCAAACAAGCATAGTAGATACGGGAAACGAACCAACCAATCTCAAAGGTAAATTGAATGGTGGTAGACACTAATGCTCAGGAAGGGGCATTGCATGGACAATATCCTCCAATAGCAAACATCCCATTAACTCAACCATTCATTTACATTAAACCTGCAATAGCATCCCACTTGGTCCAAAGATTTCATGGAAGGGGCTCTTCACCGAAGAGGCCTATAGTCCCATATCTCAATGAGCAAACGGAGCAAGAAAAACCAAAGAGGTTCTCAAAAAATGATGAAGACTTAAATAACTATCAGTTACTGGAGAAACACCTTTGAACTGTTAAAGGAAATGACAAATTTGGGATCGTAGGTGCAAAATCATTAGGGTTGGTTTTGAGTCTCGATATCCCACCTAAGTTCATAGTACCTAATGTTGAAAAATATAATGGGACTATCGACCACACTATCCACCTTTGCATGTATTGTTGTAAAATGGCTGGGTATTAAAAGAATGAGAAATTACTAATTCTTTACTTTTGGGATAGTCTAACTGGGGTAGCTATCTGATGGTAAATAGGCCTTGATCTCGTAAGAATTCAAATGTAGGCAGATCTAGCTCACTCTTTCCTTGAGAAATACAAGTATGTATCGATTGGCTTTCATATTGCCTCTTCGTTATAAACATGGAAAAAAAAGCCTTTGAGAGCTTTCTGTAAAGTGATTACAGGTGGAGAAAAGAGGCAGCTTAAGTTTATCCTTCTTTGACTGAAAAAATGATGATCATGTTTGTCGACACCCTACGAGAGCTCTACTACCAAAGGCTATAGGAAATGCCATAAAAAATTTTACTAATATGGTTCTATCGAGTAAAATAATCAATAACGCTATCAAAAGTGGCAAGATATGCATTAGGGAGTTATCGGTAGGTCAAGAAGTCGACAAATAAGGGTAAGAAGAAGGAAATTAATGCTGTTAGTGAAAGTCATGCAAGATTTAATAAAAATCCACATTTAGCACAAGCTATGTACCTCCCGAACAAGTTGAATCTAGGTTTTAACCCTTACTCACCAACACCATAACTAGTTAATGCTATTAGGTTCGCTCCAACAATGAGCTTTACACCAAATCTCATTCAAAATGTGGCCTAGAGCACACAACCTCGCAACATGAACAATGTAAGAGCTCTAAACAATCAAAAACACCCTAAGAAAGGGAGCACTTTGAGCCATTCCCTTAGTCCTATAAAGAGAACTATTTTCATATATTAGCAGGCCAACTAGAGGCTCCAGTATTAACAAACCCAAGATCACCACCATACCTTAAGTGGTAAGATGATAATGCCTATTATGAGTACCATGCTAGAATACAAGGTCATTCTATTAAGAATTGCACCTCATTTAAGAGAAAGGTATAAGGTTTACTAGAAAATAGTGTGATTAAGGTCGAACAAGGGCCTAGACCAAATGATAAAGCCAATCCACTCCCTAACCATGTCGAACTAAGAGTGGATGAGATAATCGATAAATAAGTTTATTAGATGAAAGAAAGCATTAGAGAACACCTATAAGCAAGGTCTGATAAGCTTTTATGAGGGCCAGAATAGTTTTAGATAATAAAAATCAGAGCAAAAAAAATGTTAGGCCATCTTGCTGCCACTAAAGTCAAGGGCACAATTTGCACCACTACCCATCATTCTTAGAAATAGTCTAAGTAAGGGATCATAGATCGATCCGAGATTAAGTTCTATGAAGAGTGGTATTAACACATCGGTTCATCTATTAATGTCATGGATGTGAAAAGGCTTACTGACGACTGGATCTTAAGTTATCTGTCTCTTATGAGCATGGAAAAAAGAACTGATGAAAGCTTTAGGCAGTACACTTTGAGATGGATGGAAGAAGCTGCCTAGATTTATCTTTTATTGATAGAAAAAGAGATGACCGTCAGATTCATTAGCACATTACAAGCCCCTTATTATAAAAAAGTAGCAAAAAGCTTCCTAAGGAGCTTTTTGGACATATTTATATTATGTAGAATGATAGACAAGGCCATAAAAAATGAATGAGGCAAAAAAATATCTATAAAGGCAAAGAGAAAGAAAAAATGAAGGCTAATCAACAACTAAAATCTAGCACTAAAGGTAGTTTATCTCGAACTCATGCTGAGTTAGATGTAAATAGAATGGCTATTAAAGAGAATTGCAAGATTTTAGAAAACATAGAGGAGTTTAGAACGCTAACAAATTTGGTCTAGCAAATCCTAGCACAGGCCGAATTGGCTATTGGGTTCAAAAAGATGAAAGATAGAGCCGATGACTTTTATGATTTCCACATTGTCCATGGCCATCTCTTCAAACATGCAAAGAGTTTCGTGCAATGCTTCAAAGGATGATGAACGAGTGTAGCATCGAATTCTATGATAAAAATAAACCTCATACATCGAGTCTATAAATATAGTACTATGTTAACATTGTATAAAAAAGAACAATCCTTCTTATGGGGTTAAAAGGCCATTAGTCTTGTTTGATAACCAACCAAGAGCCAAAGCTAACCCTATTCAAGCCATGCCAAAGCCATCCTTTTTCCTTATAAAGATAACAAAGTGGTTCCTTAGGATTATGAAAGCAAAATCTTGATCATCAACGAATCTAGTTGATAAGTCACAAATGTTGACCTTTCAATGGTAGGCCAACTAACTTAGAACTACTAATGTTATGCCCCAATAGTATCATGAAGCAAAACTCAATAGGAGAATACTAATCTTGTTCCTTAAGTATTTAAGTCTACAACCAAAGAATCAGATTCAATAGTTGTCAAGGAACCAGTAAGTGAGAAAGAGGTTATTGAATTCCTTAAGTTCATCAGGCATAGTGAATATAGCATTATTGATTAGTTGAACAAGCAACTCATAATGATATCTGTGCTATCACTACTGTTGAACTTTGAAGCTCATAGGAATGCCCTCTTCAAGGTTTTGAATGAGGCTTATGTTCTTTCCTACATCTCTATAAGTCAGTTAGATTTTCTAGTGAGCAACATCACGATCGGTAATTACATATTGATGATGAAATCTATTATCGAAGAAGGGGAAATTGTAAAGGTAACATGTTGTTGAATATGCTCATTGATAACAGGCCAGCTCTAAATGTTATGCCCATGTCATGCTTGAATAAGCTCCCTATTAACATATCTCATATCCAAAATTGTCGCATGGTTGTGCAAGCATTTGATGGAACTTGCAGGAACATTGTGGGAAACATCACTATTCTACTAGAAATTGACCCATATACTTATGAGGTTGACTTTTATGTGATGGAAACTGCTTCATCATATGATTGCATGCTAAGAAAGCCTTGGATTCACTCTGCAAGGGTGGTACCATCATCATTGCACCAAAAATTGAAATTTATCATTGAGAACAAAGTTATCAATATTAGAGGAGAAGAAGATATCATTGCTACTACCTCAGCTAATGCCCTATATGTTGAACCAGACTGAAATATCCCAGAAGCTTCTTTCCAATCCTTGGAGTTTGTTAATGACACTTATGTAAAGGAAGGTTTGCCAATGGTTAAGCCTCGTTTATCGAAGAGCACTCATATAGGTCTAAAGTTAACTATTGGCAAAGGTGCCCAGGTCAAAAAGGGACTTGAAAAACACCTTTAAGGAATTACCAAAGCCTTAAAAGTCATTAACCAAATAGACAAAAGAAGGTTAAGATTCAAGCCCAATGCTAAGCAGAAAAAAAGCAAGCTTAAAAGACCCATGAAAGAAGAATGGCTCATCTATTAGCACAAGATGTGGAATATGAACCAATGGTATTTCTATCACTTCGAGAAAGTTTTTGCCCAAGAAGACATGTGAATACAGGCTCTGCTGATGTTATGTTCATGCTGAATAAGGCATTTAAGGATTTCTTTATCAATGCAATTGTTGACTTAAGAACATTAATGGACCAACAAACCAATCTATGCTCCTAAGGATTTAGTTCTGAGTGTTTGACTGAAACTGAGATTCCAGTACTGTTCAAGTTTATTTCAAAGTAATACTATAAACTAAACCTACATGCTTCCAGCCAAAAGCATTGTAGGATCCTTTGTATGGGCATCTTTTATGAACTATTATCAATAAAAATGATTAAGCATTATGCATTACATCTTTTGTGTAAACTCTTAGACCTTTCTCTACATATTTTCCACCTATTATTTTTTTCCATATTTTTAGGTGCCCCGATGAAGGTGACATTAATATTCAGACTAAAACTTTAAAAAACAATTTTGCGCAACCAATCTGCATCGGTGAGGTTGAGTCTAAAGAGAATTTTGAAGAGAACTCCATTCCTTTAGACCTATTGAAACTAATTGAATGAGAAGAAAAATAGATATTGCCTTATGGAGAACCTAATGGAACCATAAACCTTAGAATAGAAGAAGATCAGAAAGAAATCAAACTCGAAACCTCCATAAAACCATCAACTCAAGCCAAACTAATAAGTCTTTCAAGAGTATCAGGATGTGTTTGCCTAGTCCTACTAAGACATGCTTGGACCAGACACTAATATTGTATTCCATAAGCTTCCCCTTAAACCCGAGTGTATGCCCATACAATAAAAGCTTAAAAGGATGAAACTCGAAATGCTTCTAAAGATTAAAGAAGAAGTGAAAAAACAATTTAAGGTAGGATTTCTCAAAGTAACCAAATATCCTAAATGGGTGGCCAATATAGTCCCAGTTCTTAAAAAGGATGGTAAAGTGCTGATGTATGTAGATTATATGGGCCTAAACTGAGCCAGCCTAAAAGATAATTTCTTTTTACCTTACATTGACACCCAAATAGACAACACTACCAAAAATGCACTATTTTCCTTCAATGGATGGATATTCGGGTTATAACCAAATCAAAATGGCAGTTGAAAACATAAAGAAGACCATCTTCGTGACCATGTGAGGCACTTTCTACTATAAAGTGATGCACTTCAAGCTTAAGAACAGTAGGGCAACCTACCAAAGGTGATGGTAACATTGTTCCATGATGTTATGAATAAGGAAATTAAGGTCTACGTGGATGATATGATTGCCAAATCACCAAAAAAGAGTAAACATGTAGCTAATTTACGAAAACTCATAAAACATCTTCGTAAATACTAGCTTAAGTTAAATCCTACAAAATGCACATTTGGTGTCATATTTGGCAAACTATTAGGCTTCATTATAAGCAAAAAATGAATAAAAGTCGATCCCAACAAGGTCAAAGCCATTCAGAACTTGCCACCACCTCAAACTAAAAAAAAAAGTAAGGGGTTCCTTGGGAAGATTAAATTACATAGCTTGTTTTATATATCAGTTGACTGATAAATGCAATCCAATCTTTCAGCTACTTCAAAAATAAATCCTAAAGAATAGAATGAAAAATGCCAAGAAACCTTCGATAAGGTCAAACACTACCTTTTGAATCCTCTGGTACTTATGCCACTTGTGCCCGGTCAACCTTTGGTCATATAGCTATCAGTTTTTAACAAGTCGGTAGGTAGTGTATTAGGTCAACATGATCAATTCGGTAAAAAGGAACATGCTATCTACTACTTGAGCAAGAAGTTAATAAAATATAAAAATAATTATTCAGTCGTAGAGAAGCTATGTTGTGCTCTAGCTTGGATAAACTGAAGGTTAAGACAATACATGCTGTACTACATTATGGTTAATCGCTAAATTCATTCCCATTAAGTATTTTTGTGAAGCTCCCGCCTTGTCAGGGAGATTAACTAGGTGGCAAGTCTTGCTTTCTAAGTACAATATCATGTATATAAACTAGAAAGCCATCAAGGTTAGCGCAATAGCAAACTTTTTGGCAAGCTAACCAATAGATGACTATCAGCCTTTAGACTTTTAATTTCTTGACAAAGACTTAATGTGAATATCTAAGGCAGAAAAAACACTATCAAATGCAGTTCATCTTGGGGAAATGTACTTTGATAAAGCTTCAAATGTGTTAGGGCATGAAAATAGGGTAATTCATATCTCACCTAATGGAAATCACTACCACTTCACTGTAAGATTAAACTTTGACTACACTAATAATATAGCTAAATATGAGGCCTACATCATGGGACTCCAAGCAGCCATTGAAAGAGGCATCCGAACACTGTAAGTATTTAAAGATTCAGCCCTTGTCATCTACCAACTGAAAGAAGAATGGCAAATGCTTGATACTAAACTAATGCATTATGGGAGCCTGATCTTAGAACTTAGAAAAGATTTTGATGATACTAGCTTTCAGTACTTAGCTCAAAAAAAAATCTAATCACTGATGCCTTAGCCACTTTATCATCCATGTTTAGAGTTAATTGAGAATGAATGTTGCCTCCATTTAGATGAGCATCCACTCAACTCTAGCATATTGTCAAAATTTCAAAGAAGAGAAGAACGGCCAGCCATGGTATCATGACATCTTTTAGTACATCAAAGATCAGCAATATCCCAAGAGTGCTATTGAAACTAACAAGAAAACCATCAAATAAATAGCTATGAGCTTTGGTTAGATGGTCAAATTTTATACAAGAAAGGTTGGGATCAAATACTACTCTAGAGCATAGATGCCTCTGAAGCCAAAAGAATTCTCAAAGAAGTCCATGAAGGAATTTGTGGTATGCATGCTAATGGACACCAAACTGCAAAACAAGTCATACAATCAGGCTACTATTGGTTGACTCTTGAAAAGGATTACATCGACTATGCTCGAAAGTGCCACAAATGCCAAATCTACGTGTACAAAATCCATGTCCCATTGACACCTCTACATGTCATACTAGCCCTATGGCCCTTTTCCATATGGAGCATGGACATGATCAGATTACCTCTAAAGATTCCAAAGGGCACTATTTCATTTTGGTTGCTATAGATTATTTCACCAAGTGGTGAAGACAACTTCCTATACCAATGTCACCAGATCGATTGTATGCAAATTTGTGAAATGGAACATCATCTGTAGTATAGTTTTCCTAAGTAGTTCATTGCTGATAATGCATGCAACTTGAAAAACAAAATGATGAAAGTTATCTATTCTCAATTCAAGATTCATCATCGTAATTCTATGCCGTATCATCCAAAAATGAACAAGACAGTTGAAGCAACCAATAATAATATCAATAATATAGTTGAAAAAATGGCTGAGACATACAAGGATTAGCATAAAAGTTACATTTTACATTACATACCTATCACACAGCAGTGCAAATTTCCATGGGTGCTATCCCTGTTCTTTTTAGTCTATTGCATGGATGCTATCCTTTACTCAGAGTCTTGATGGAATCATAACTTGAAAAGGCTGAATGGGTCAGGAACTGATATGAACAGCTCAATCTCATAAAAAAAAAGAATAGAAGCCATATGTCATGGGCAGATGTATCAAAAGCGCATGATGAGAGCCCATGACAAAAAGTCCTTCCTCATCAGTTCTGAGAAGGTGACTTGGTACTCAAACAAATTCTCTCAAATCCATAAAGATGCTTAAGGAAATGGACCCTAAATGAGGAAGGGCCATACATGGTGAAACGTATATTTTTCAGAAGAGCCCTAATCTTGATCGAGATGGATGATAGTGACCTATTTAACCCTATGAACTCTGATTCTATCAAGAAATACTATGCCTAAAAGGATTTTAGGATGAAAACCTGAAAAGGCATCGTATTTCTTTTTCTCCTTTCACTCTAAAGAAAATAAGAGCTAGCTTAGGTTGAAAACCCGAAATGGTAGCTTAAGTGACCAGACTTCTTTACTTAAACTAAGTTAAGACCCAATTTACCCTATGTTCACAACCCTGATCAAGACACTAAATCACAACTTAATTCAACTATTATATGCCAACCTCCCTCACCAAATCTCATCTTTACCTACACTTCAAAATGGAAACTACCTAACCTTGAGGCCTCTATCCCACCATGGGGCAATCCGAATAATCTTTTTGTGAGTCAACCAATACCAAAAGGATTAATTGCTTGAGAAAAGTTTTTGTAGACACCTAGTGGAAGACTCATGTCATCAGCATTAAGGGCTAAGTGGCTAAGAAAACCCTTTATATTCTTTTGTATCTTAAAATTTTTTGTGATCCTATAATTTGTAATAACTTATACTTTTTTCCTTTTAAATGAAACACAGTCACTTAATTTTTTTGGAAAGTCCTTTTAACTCCTTCATCTCATGTTGCATATGTTTATCATTTAATTGATAATGCTTGATAAATGAATGAAACTGATAACAAGATTTCCTAAATTACTTGGAAAGACAGAAACTTTATAAGAATTTTTGTTCCATGTTTAAAGACCAAGAATGAACCTTGGAGGCCACCATCATTCTTACCTATAGATCTCTGCATTTAGAAAATATGCTCAAAACTTTCTCCTAGTAAACCTTAGCCTAAAGATAATAGGCTAATATTTTTTTTTCAAACTGTCATCCTTAGTTGAAACTTAGAATAGTATACCTAAACCACCAAAAACACCCTTCAAATCATAAATGACAAAAAAACCCTCATACTTGTTAGTAAATTTAATGGAACAAAACTCCCTACTCATAAGCCATCTAAACTCAGGATCACCTCCAAAATCAGAAGCCATCTGTACCTTTGATAAACAACCTTTGCATTCAAAATCTCTAAAATTTATAACTAGGTTGGTCAATCCATGGCAAGAGATGAACTTATTAAACCTGTTGAAGAGTAAACAACTAGAGAAGGCAAAAATTGATCACTGAATTAGATTTTAAAATCATTACTCTTACATTATATTAAGCATGCATTTGCATCCTCATGCATTACATAGTATTTAATGTCTATCAGGTACTGGCTACTGTATACAGAAGTCAAATTAGTGGAGAACCTAAGGTATAATTTATTGTCTTTGATAAACCTTGAAAGGCCCTAAGGAAGTATCTTTGACCTTGCAAGCTCACTGAAAATCATCCAAGAGAGATACCTAAACTAACTTTTTTTTAGTCCTTAAACGGCAAGACACTTACGTACCTTAGTCCTTAAAAAGTGGGACAATTTCTTTTCCTACCTCAATAGATAAAGAGTTGGATGCCTATCGAGTCAAAGCCCATAAAAGCTAGTGGTGCCTGTTTAGGGGTTCAAACCCAAGAAACAACCTACCTTAATCCACAAAGAGCTGGATGCCTATCAAGTCAAAGCCCACACAAGCTGGTGGTGCCTGTTTCAGGGGTCAAACCCAGGAAACAACCTATTTTAGTCCAGAAAAAGCTAGACACTTATCGAGTCAAAGCCCACACAAATTAATGGCATCAGTTTTAGGGTCAAACCTAAGAAATAATCTACCTCAATCCATAAAAGGTTTATGCTTATCAAGTCAAAGCTCACACAAGCTGGTGGCACCTATTTGAAGGGTTAAACTCAGGAAGCAACCTACCTCAATCCATAAAAGGTTTATGCTTATCAAGTCAAAGCTCACACAAGCTGGTGGCACCTATTTGAGGGGTTAAACTCAGGAAGCAACCTACCTCAGTCCACAAAGAGCTAGATGCCTATCGAGTCAAAGACTACACAAGTTGATGGCACCTGTCTAAAGGGTCAAACCTAGGAAATAACCTACCTTAGCCTACAAAGAGTGAGATGTTTATCGAGTTAAGCCCACACAAGCTAGTGGCACTTAGTTAGGGGTAAAGTAGGGAATAACCTACCTTATCCCTAAAGAATTGGATGCCTATTAAGTTGAAGCCCACATAAGCTAGTAGCACTTATGTAGAGAGTCAAACCTAGATACAACCTACCTCAGTCCATGAAGAACTAGATGACTATCAAGTCAAAGTCCACACAAGTTGGTGGCATCTGTTTGGGGGATCAAACTTAGAAAACAACCTAGTAGGGAGGTCAAACCTTATAAATATCACTAAAATTTTCCTTTCTGTTGGAATCATTATAGAATACTAGGCCTGTCTTAACATAACAATAACTAAATCTTTATTTTGCTACAGGCACATAGAACCATCTTTCTACCTTAAAAAATTATGTCTATTTATCTTTGCCTTGTTCCTAATACTCAATAATGGCTAAAAAGTAGATACCTTATTTTGTCTGGGCTAACTTTTAGTGTCCCAAAACTTGATTGAAAGATGATATAATTAGAAAATAAAAAATAAACTAGGGATGACTACTAGGTGCTGTGTCGCTAGGCACTATTAAGCGACACAACGGTAAGCAAAAAAATTTTTGGGGAAGGTCAGAAATACCTACGGCTCATATTAAAGAAAAATATAAAAATGAAGCATCAAAGGTCATTATTCAAGATGTCATCGGAGTCATTCAGATAAGTACATAGGTCAATTTCCCACTGTTTATGACTAAAGTGAGGTATTTAAAGAGCCTAAGGTACATGCAGGTTATATTGGTGCATAAGCATTGATACGAGGCTTTTACGCCACCAAAAATTAGAATTTTCACATATAGCATAGATACAAGAGGGTTTGGTATCGATACCAAAGGTGTGTATCGATACCTGGCATGTTTGTATCGATACAAACCTTGGTAGTAGCTAAAGTTATGATCTTTTTGCAAAAGTGCATTGATACATAAACATGCTTATCTATATAAATCCATGGAGTATTGATACAAGCTTTTAAAACTTAAGACTGGAAATAATTTTTTTACTTTTAGTATTAATACACACCTATTGTATTAATACCCATGTGTAAAAGTTACCTTGTGTATCAAGATAAAATGTTTTTTATCGATATGCCAAGGCTTTTTTACCTAGTTTTAGCAAATGTTTAACCTTTGAAGATCTGATTCAAACACCATTTTTGTGCCAAAAATCATCATAATTCATACCATACCTCAGCTATGGGCTTATGATTGGATTTAAAGAAATTTTTAAAGCTCAAATAGCCAATGACAAGGGACATTCTCATGAAATATATGGTTTGTCAAAGGGCATGCCTAAATTTTCTCCAATTGTAGGATATTTTAGCCTTTTTGCACCACTAATCTACATGGTAGAACTAATGAAAATGAGATTAGCTAAGCATAGACCTAGAATTGTCCCCTAGTACATGAATGAAAGATCAAGCATGCCCTTACTTTGTCTTCTAAAAGCGTTGGCTGAGCATTAAATTTAAATTAGGACTAAGTTGCCTTAGCAAAGGGACTATCTTCTAGCCACATCCAAAGAAAATCCTCTAGCAATCTCTAGCCCCAAAACTCTCCCAAAAACATTATCCCATTGACCTCCATACTTTTTTCCCGTAGTTCCTAAACCACTACCAGAAAACCTCTAAAAACTCAAACTTTCACACACTTTGATCCTTGAAAAACCTTACCACCAATAGTAATACCATAAAGTTTCTTTTTTTCATCCTTTTTTTGCTAAATAATAGCAAAGAGAGGAAAGAAACTGAACTTAAAGTGACTACTTCAATTAGAGAGGAAAGCTCAAGCTTTTTCTAGTATATTTTCCTAACTTGTTCCATATATTTTCTATTTTTATCATCTGCATCATTTTAGTGAGCCTTTCATGGTTCTGTGACCATCCTAGGACCATCATGCATTATTATTGCCTTGGTTATGGTAGTCTTAGAATCTTGATAACCATCTTGATACCTGGATGTTGTTTAGATATACAAAAATTCCATCTTTCATTTTTATGATCATAGCAGCCTCTGTTTATGTATTTTTGCCATGTTCCTTTCATATTCACATATCCATCTCATATTTAAATTTTCACCTTAGCACGTTTTATGTATGTTCATGTATTTTCTTGTATTTTGATAGGTTTTATGAAGTTAAAATGACTTTTTTTAAAGATTTCAGCAAACTTTGTTCAAATATGTTCATCTTAAGTACCTTTATGCATCTTCTTGTCATAATCTTACATTTTGTCACCTCTTCCATTGTCAAAATATCACATTTGCTTGCTTGAATGTGTTGTTCATGTTCACTGTTATGTATGTTGCATTTCATTCATGACTTTTTGTCTAGATGCTTGCTTGCTTGCTTGCCAAAAATCTAATTTTCAGAAAAATGCCCAAGTTAAGTTCATGCTACCTCTAATAGAGGGAGAATAGCATGGACTTAAAGTTTTCATAAAATTAGCCTTCCAACCTTGGGGGCAAACTAAGTACTTCAAACCTGGATTCAAGATAAAACAAGTTTAAAGATGCTATTTTTTAAATAAAAATGACCCTTTTGGTTGATAGATACACCAAGCCTTGATCTTTAGTTTAATAACCTCTTTAGAGACACGATCAATAGGTTGTTTCATTATCTCAAACTACTCTGAAATTATGGAATGAATTCATGATGCACTTTTTACTTTTTTTTCTGTCATGGACATTCGGATGTCTTAGACTCAAGTATATCCTCAAAAAATTTGAAAATATCGAATAACTCTCCTAGTTTTGCTTTAGCAGCATTGTAGTCCAAATTTAAAAAATTATTTTCGAACCATAAATCACTTTTATTGAATTTTTTTGATATTTTTCCCTCAAAGGGCATCGAAATACCTTTCTAGGTGTCTTGTTTGCCTTCAGATCATTTTAGATAAAGGAGTTATAATTTTTTGAACCTTTACTATTTGGAACACCTAAGACCAGTGTGTTATATTCTGATTGGGCCATTTTGGCCTGTTAAATGACTTCTTTGAAATTTTTAAATATTTTTTCTAAAAAGTTTACAAAATTCCCTATCCTCAAAGGTATTGTTAATTTAACAATTCTGGAAAGCCTAAAATGATTTTTTATAATCCATCATGCCTTTTCCTTTGTACATGTTGCCAGTGTCAAAATAGGCCTAACTCCAAAAATTAATTCCACTTGAAAGGTGATTGTTTAGGATTTTTAAAATATATTTATATTTATCCTCATTAAATCAACTTTCCAACAGTACTTCATTTACCCCCTAAAGCCTTCGGATGCACCTGAAATAAATTGTGGAAATGAGACAATGTGATTTTTTCCCCTGTTTTTAACCTAATTTCAAAAAATGCCCTTATAGAGATGTTCGAACATCTCAAAGTGCATCCGATTCTTACTATACAAAACCTTTTGACTCGAACCAAGGCTTAACACAAATATATATTTTATTCAAATCTTTGATTTCCTATTTTCAAAATCCCTTTTTTTCATAAAAACCCTTTGTTTTAAAACATAAAAAAATTTTATCTTTAGGGATACTCTAACCCTACTGCTCCGAGGGGATACTCCAAACCTATTTTTCTCTAAAGAAACCTAAATTTTCTAGCTTAGATTTATGAGATTCATAATTATTTTCTTAAATCATAAAAAATGTTCATTTTTGGGGATACCCTAACCCTCTTTCTTATTAAAAACTTAAATTTCTCTTCATATTCCTAATTATTTTCATAACTTTATCTTTGGGATACTCTAACCCACGTCTCTGAAAAGATACTCTATCACTGCTTTTACCTAAAAAAATTCAAAAATTTTCCCTCTTTTGGATGCCTCGGATTGTTTTGATTAAAATCTTTTTTGTCTCGCAAATTACCATCGAATCCAAACCCATCTCTAAATTGTCATCCTGGTTATTCTTCAATAATCGAAGACAATTATGAGGTACATTCCAGTCATCCCTCTTTTTCATGCTCTTTTGTTTGTGATTGTTTGTTTGTGATATTATTATATTCCTTTTCGTCTTACTAACATTTTTTTTGTAGTGACTATTGTCCATTCATATTTAAAATTTGTTCTCAAAAAAATTTTACAAGGCAATGTTTCATGTCAATATCTCTCCTGCGCCTAATACTAAATATCCAAAATTTTAAAATTTAATTAAAAAACTATTTTCATAAAAATTCCTATGCTCTTCATACCTCTGCGGTGCATAGGTGATATAAATCTTCTTTCAAAACATTGATTTACATTTTCCACCAAAACTTCATGCATAAAAAGGGGATTATATCTAAGTAATGACCAAATGGAACCGATTAAGCTGAAACCCAATCAAGACATAAATAACAAGTACCGATTTCAGGTTTTGTGGGGCTACTAATCTTTTCCTATGCTTAACCAACTCCTAAACCAACCAGTGAATCTTTGGACTTTGTAGACATTGAAATCGATGTTTCGAGTTTTGCAGCTTAGAATATTGTTTTTAATAGGCATCTGATCCTGCCTAACCCGAAATGATCGATGGCAATTCCAAGTTTATGGCCATTTTATAGTGGCTATCCGAGACTAGTTGGATGAGCGATTCGCCTAATGGTCTTTATCTTCTTCATATTACTACACATAATCCAAATCCCTATCCTGGGATAACTCAAAGGCTTGACCACCACCACTATCATACATTTTTAAGTCCCATGCACTTAGCCTTTTGGATAGTCCAAAGGTTTAAAGGTGAGCATATGCAACAACTGGAAATTATAATTAAATACCAGTTAAGACTAAATTAATCAAAATTTAGTTAACACATGATTAATTTTAACTTTGACTCTCTAACCTATCCCAAGTGGAGTTGCCAAGCTATCACAACATGGCCTAGGCACAGATCCTAACCAGCCCGACTTAAAAGGTAAGTGTATCCTTTTGTCCTATGTATAGCTTTATATCATTATTTCTTTATTTCTATGGGCTATATCATTATTATTTTCTTATTCTCCATGTTAGGGATCAATTTGTTAAGATGAATTGTGCACTCGACGTAACCCTAAATAGTTATTATAAAATTACCATTTATCTTTGAGTAGCCACCAATCTATTTTGGTTTGGTCAGATTGATTACTTATCAGAGTTCATATTTTGAGAGTTACAAAACCCTTAAAAACAAACTCTGAGGTCCACTAAAAAGGTCCAGGAGTCTGTTACGATCATGTGTAGGGAACGATCCCTCTCATGATGCCTGGTAATCGGTACCTTATTAATCACATGTTAACTTAAATTATAATCTTGATTTGGTTTCCATATTCGATATTTAATTATGTTCCCATTTATCAAAAATTTCCATATTCCTAAATTTTTTATTCTGCTAGAAAAAAATTAGGTTTTCAATTTAAAAAAAAAAATTAAAATATCTTTCGTACTCTATTGGAGATATAAAAGAACATAAAAGTTTTTATCATTATGTTTTGTACCTTACTAGAGAGCCGTAGGAATACAGAAGATTTTAAAAAATCAAAAAATCTTTTGTACCCTACTGAAGAGCTAGAAGGATACAAAAGGTTTTATTTTACAAAAATTAAAAAACTCTATTATCATTTTGAAAAATATATCTCATTATTAAAATAATCCGTAAAACTTCTGTCATATTTTGTGAAAAATTCCATGTACTACTTTAATTCAAAGACATTTCCTTAATTTTTAGAAAATTTTGATTTTGTTAAAAATATTAATATTTGTCCTAAAATTTGATTTTGACTATATATATGAAACTATACTCGAAGGACTCGAACATGGTAGATAAGACCAAAATATCCTTTAGAGTACTTTCTACATAAAAGTATCGAAGTAACTCTAAAGGACTTCGTTTACGCGATTGATAATACCAAAATGTCCTTTAGAGTACTATCGACGTGAAAGTATCTAGTAACTCTAAAGGAATTGATTTTTAATGTAAAATTACCAAAATACCCATAGGGTATACCTTTGATGTGAAAGTATCTTGATACCCTTAAAGGACTAAAAAATAATCATAGAAAATGAACTTAAACCTAATGTACACATTTTTAATGAAAGAATCTTGGCGATTAATAGGACTCAATTCTAAAAAATTACTAAAATACCCCTAGGGACTACCTTCGTCTTAAAAGCATCCTGTTAACCTTAAAAAAACCTAAAAATGATAAGAAAATTATAATTTTACCCTAAATGGGAAATTAGAATACTGAAGGTGACCTAAAATACAAAAGTTACAATTAAGCATCTAAACTTTTCAAAATTATACTTTAAGCCTAAATTGACAAAAAATGAAACAAATGCTCTTAAAATGACCAAAATACCCTTAATGGGTAATTTAGAGTGGAAAAAGACCATTTTAACCTTAAACATAAGGTTTTTTTTAATGGACTCTAAACTTTGTGAACTTTGCAATTTAGTTCCTTAATAAAATAAACTCATAATTAAATACAAAGCATATCATAAAAAATGATGGAAATCATGCTAAAAGTCACAAAAGGCATTCAACCAATGACCTTTGGTCTTGAAGCAATTTTTTAAAATTTGCAAATTAGTATGTAAAATTTTTAAAATTACAAGAAGATCTCAAAAGTATAAAATTGTATTTCAACATGATAAAAATGTATAAAACACATCCCTAATTATATAAAGGTTTTGGCCAAGCATGTAAGGCTTAAAATAATTTTTTTTCATTTTTACAATTTAGTTCTCATATTTCCAATAATTAGAAAATAACACCAAAAACATTAAAAGTTCACCAAATCACACTTGTATACATACAATCAGGCTTAGGACTAACTGTTCAAAGCTTTAAAATTTTTTAAAAATTACTTTTTAGTCCTTACAACTTCCAAAAAACATAAAATAGTACAAATCATCATAGAAATAATAAAAAAATTAAATCCAAAGGTTTGTCCCTCATCAAATCACATACCAAACAAATTTTTTTAACATAAGAATCATATATTTTAATTCTACTAAGCTTAAATTAACACCATCATGTAAAAAATCATGACAAATTAACAAACAAACATATTTTATGAACATACTAACATGAAAATAGCAAGGAAAATAATACGCATATAAACAAAAATATATATATATATATGACAAAATCAATTTTGTATCATAAAAATAAACATAATATCAATGAAAACAAATTTCTTGAGAAAAATCAAGCTATTATCAAGAAAAATCAAACATAACAATTAAATCAAAGGAAATGGTTCTTGGACATCATGCTTAGCCTTTCAACATGAATCAAAATCCATGAGTTTAAGCATGATTTTGACTCACCAAAAGCAAAAAAAAATGAATAAAACTAACAAAAACTAAAAACTAAGTGTTTATACCTTAAAAGGCTTAAACCTTGAAAAATTTTGTATTTTTTAGTGTTTTTTCTACATGAACACATTACTCTCTAAACAAACAAACCTTCCTTTATTTATAGGGGAAAGAATTTGGCCAAGGGCTAATGTAAATGCCTTTGTGTCACAACATGGCCCAGATTTGAATCTTGACCAAGCTTAACTTAAAAGGCCCTCGTTCTTATATTTATTGATATATCACTATTTTGTATTTTCTTATTTTTATGGCCGATATCAATATTAATAGCTTCTCATCTCCAGGAACTAGGTGGTCAAGATGATTTGTTCACTTGACTCAAGCCTAAATAGCCATTACAAAACGACTATCTATTTGGAGTTGCTGCCAATCTATTTAGGCTAGGTGAGGTTGGTCACGTACTGAAGTTTGTATTTTGAGGATTATGAAACCCTAGAATACCAACTTCGAGGTCTACGATCATACCAGAGTCATATCGAAGGCTTCGAGAGTCAATTACAATCATAAGTAGGGATCGACCCTCTTGTGATGCCCCAAAATTATACTTTATTAATTACATGTTAACTTGAATTTTAATTTTTATCTAGTTTCAATATATGGCATTTAATTATAATTCCTAAAATAATATTTTTTGAAGCTATTTTATTATTTCGTATTGAGAAATCGAGTTCTTGAAATTTTTCAAAATTAAAATTTCTTACGTTCTTCATCAGAGGACCAGTGGAATATGAAAGCTTTTTATCATTCTCTTTTGTACCCCACCAAAAAACCAAAGAAACACAAAATGTTTTAAAAAATCAAAGTATCTTTTGCACCCCGCTGGAGGGCCGAAGGAATGCAAAAGGCTTTATTTTTTCAAAATTTATAAAAATCCTAATTTTTATTTTGAAAAGGATATCTTGTTACTAAAATAATCCGTAGAACCCCTCTCATATTCTAGGAGAAAATCCAAGTATTACTTTAATTTAAAGACATTGCCATAATTTTTCAAAAATTTTTGTTTATATAAAATAAGAAAAATGCCCTAAGACTCAATTTAGACAAAAGTTACTAAACTTGACTTAAAGGTCCCAAATTTGGTCAAAGTGACTAATGTGTCCCTCAAAGTACACTATCATCATGAAAGCATCCTAAAGACTCTAAAGCACTCAATTTTATAAAAAATTATTAAAAAGCCCTTAAGGTATACTTTTGATGTGAAAGCATCTTGGTACCTTGAAGGACAGATATCATGATAAAAATTATGAACCTATATTAAATGAACACCTTTCGCATAAAAGCATCCAGGCGACTACCTAGGACTCGATTTAAAAAAAAACTAAAATACCCTTAAGGTATACCATCAACATGAAAGTATCCTAGTACCCTAATGGACATGAAAAGAATCATCATAATGTAAACCTATCCTAAATGTAAACTTTTGGCATAAAAGCATCCAATGACTACCTAAGACTTAGTTTTAAGAAAAATTACTAAAATACCCTTATTATATACCTTTGACGTGAAAGATACTGGTATCCTAAAGGACATGATACAATTATAAAAATTATGAACCTATCATAAGTATAGAACTTTGGCATCAAAGCATCCAGGCGAGTACCTAGAACTCAGCCTAAAAAAATTACTAAAATGCCTTGAGGGTATACCTTCGATGTGAAAGTATCATGGTGCCTTAATAGACACGAAAAGAATCATCACAAAGTGAACCTACCCAAAATGTACACTTTTGGCATAAAAGCATCCTAGTGACTACCTAGGACTCGACTCTAGGAAAAATTACTAAAATGCCTCTAGGGTATACCTTTAATATGAAAGTATCTCGATACCTTAAAAGACACAAAAAGGATGATTAAAAAGTGAACCTATCCTAAATGTATATTTTTAGCATAAAAGCATCCTAGTGATTACCTACGACTCGGTTCTAAGGGAAAATTACCAAAATACCCTTAAAGACTAGCTTTGTCATGAAAGTATCTCAGCCACCCTAAAAGATTTTGTAAAGGTAAAAAATAATGATTTTTACCCTAAATGGATAGTTTAGATATCAAAAGTGACTAAAATGCAAAAATTACAATTAAGTCCCTAAGTTCTTCAAAATTACATTTCATACCCTAACAAAAAAACTAAAAAAATATGAAAGGTTTTAATATTTTCTACACCAATGAGAGGATTAATAGAATGCTAAGAATATTCCAAAATTACCAAAATGTCCTAAATGAGAAATTGAATGTGAAAAATGACCATTTTAACCTTAAAATGCAAAGTTTTTTTTAATGAACTCTAAAGTTTCCTAACTTTGTAATTAAATCCCTACATGAAGTAAACTCATAATTAAACATAAATATACCATAAAAATATAGAAAACATACCAAATGAACCATGAACAATTCGGCCAAGCATGATAGGCCTTGAAAAATTTTCACTTTTACAATTTAGTCCCTAATATTTCCATAATTGTAAAACAAATAAAAAATAAAAAAAACCTTAATGAAACAACACATACGTGGTTTGGCTAAGGCTTGAAACATCCATCAAAAGCCTTAAAACTAAAGGAAAAATTAGTTTTAGGTCCCTACAAGTTTCAAAAGTCATAAAATAATCTAGATATCACACAAAAAATTAAATCTAAAGGCCTTAAGGTTTAACCATCACCCAAAATTAACAACAACAATTTTTTATAAACACAACAATTATACATATTACTTCTAGCAAGTTTAAATCAACATAGACATATAAAATAATCATGAAAAATAAGCCTATAAACAAATTTTAACATCTTATTAGCAAGAAAATACTAAGAAAAATAGTATCAATCCTAGTTATTTACATATCACAAAATCAACATCATCTCACAAAGAACAACATATTTCCAAAAAAAACATGTTTCATGAAGAAAATCAACTTATCATCAAGAAAAATTAAACAAAGCAATTAGATTAAATAAAATGGTTCATGGCCATCATGCTTGGTCTTTTAACATGGATCTAAATCCTTCAACTTAAGCATGATTTTGCTCACCAACAAGAGGAAAAATGAATGAAATAAAGAAAAAATAAAGCTTTTGGAAGAAATCTACCTTAACAACGCTTTAAAGCTTGAAAGACCTAGAAATTTTTAGTTTTTTTATTATCAAAAGCTAATCCCCTTTCATGAAATATCCTTCCCCTACTTATAATGGGAAAGTTCAGCTTAGAGGATGAAAAAATCCCTTTGGTCAAAATTCATTTTCATTTAAATTTTCTTTGTGATTTTTTATTCTTTATGGATAATTGCAATAAAAGAAAATAATTCATTAAGTGGATAAGTACTTGATAGTCATTCCCAATATTTCATCATGATTATCTAGATAATATCATCCAATAGGATAATTAGAAACCAACTAAATTGGTTAAGGGACAAAATTGAAATTAAACATAACTAGTTTCCATGAAACTAGCTTGGAAAAATAAATGAAAATAAAAACAAAATTGAAAATTAAAATAAATAATCATAAACCAAAAATTTGGAAATGAATAAAATAAATAAATAATGAGAAAAATCTTGATTGGAAATCGAAACACGTAAAATTTTATAAGAAAAAAATCCTTATAGAGGAAAATTAACATTTTAAAGAAAAAACAAATTTCATAAAAAATCAGTTTTTAAAAATTGATATAGTATGAATTAATAAAAATAATTAAAGAATTTTAAAAATTATTATAAACTAAAAAAAGCCATAAAATGGATTGAGATTTTTCAAAACCGATTTTATGGTAATTTAAAGAGAATATTTGAAGAATTTCGAAGTTCAAAACTTGAAAAAATTCTACCAAAAGTTTTACAAATAAAGAAAAACTCGTATTTTGGAATAAAAAATTAAAAAACATTAAAACTTATATAAAATGAGAAATACAATGTATTATCCAAAATATTAATTTATAAAAGGGTAAAGATGAAAATTTAAAATTTGAAATGACTTTATTGAAAAAATTTGTGAGCAAAATATTTGTAATACTGTAAAAAATTAAAAAATAATTGGCAAAATTGATAACTTGGCACTTTGTGATACAAAATGCTAATATATAATTTTTCTTGAAAATTTTTTAGTTTTTGAAATTCATATGGGCATAAATACTATATAAGTATCGATAAAAATATATGATAGTTAATTTTTTTAGTTTTACAAGAAAATCACAAAAAATGTCTAAAAATGGTTTGACCGTTATCTGCAAAAATGATTTTCAAAATTTGATAAGGGATTATTTAAAAATTAAATTTTTCCTTAAATATTTATCTTTTTTATCTAAGATTGACCCTTAAAATGGCATTTTTCTATCACATGCCAATACAGCCATTCAGGGATGATTAAACTAGTTTTGAAATTGAGAAGTCCACTGGCAAAAGTGGACCTCTATTTAGGCAATAGTTATGTTCCTGGTCTCAGATAATTGGAACTATTAGAAAAAATGCCCTGATGAAATTAAGTGTCGTAGCTACCTCTCTTTCGCCATCGCAGAGAATTAGGAATAGGGTAAAGACTAAATAGACACAGTTTCATTCAAGCTGTAAAGTCTTAAGAAAATAAAAGAAAACTACACTAAATATATTCATTAAAAATAAGTAACCAAGGGCAAAACCTAGGTTAAGGTGGGAAGTAGACTATAGTGAAATCTAAGTCTAGAAGGTTAACCAAGGCAAAACTAGTAGAGTCAAATGAGGATGACCAAGATATAACCTAGGTGTAAAGTGTTGACTAGGGTGAAATTACTATGGTGAAAAAGGTTGACTCAAGTAAATTTGGTACAGTCAATTTAAGGTGACCAAGCCAAAACCAAGTCTAAAGGGTTCATTAAGGCAAAATTGATATTTTCAAACAAGGATAACCAAGATATAACCTAGATCTAAAGGGTTGACCAAGGTGAAATCGGCATAGTAGACATGATGAAATCTGTGTAGCGAATTTAAAGTGACCAGGGTAAAACTTAAGTGTAAGGGGTTTATCAAAGTGAAACTGGTATAGTCAAACAAAGATGACCAAGATGTAACCTAGATCTAAAGGATTGACCAAGGTAAAACTAATATGGTTAAAAGGGTTGACCAAGGTAAAATCAGTACAGTTAATTTAAGGTGACCAGAGAAAAACTTAACTCTAAAGGGTTGACTAGAGCAAAACTGGTATAGTCAAATAAGGATGACAAAGTTGTAACCTCGGTCTAAAGGGTTAACTAGGGAGAAATCAATTCAATAAAAAGAATTGACTAGGGTAAAACTGATATATTCAATTTAAGGTGACCAAGCCAAAACCTAAGTATAGAGGTTAGCTAGGCAAAACTGGTACTATCAAATAAGGATGACCAAGATGTAACCTAGATCTAAGAAGTTGACTAGGGAAAAATTAGTACAGTCAATTAAGGTGAAAAAGCCTGATATCTGAGTTATTTAAAGGAGTATGAGACTTAGAAAATGGATAATTGGTTAAGAAAGCTTAAATAAAGAACATGAAAAATTCCTCAAGTATGGAGCTTTGACATCTTCGCTTAGCCTTACGATGGCAATAAGACTTTTAAAGATAATTGCAACACACTCTCCTACTCAAATAAGGGTCTAAGCCATATTATAGATTGAGATGGGTTGAAAGAGAGGAAAAGAATGAAAGAACTATGTATGATTAGGTAGGTTTGGTAGGTTAGTCACCAAACGAGTAGTAAAGTGAAAAGTCAATGGGTCTTTACATCCAAAAGTGTTTTTTCTTTCTGGCATAAGGATTTGAGTGAGGAACTTGACTCGGAGGGAAATAAAGATTTCATCTAGGCTATATTAAGCCAGCACTTTAAAGGGCTTAAGGTTTACAACTACTTAGTTATCGGCATGGTTTTAGCCTAGCCTCTCAAATGAGCCTCTAGTTAAAAATAAAATATTTAAGCTATGCAGTGCTTTAGCTTTGAGGATCTCCATTAAAAGAAAAGTTGTTTAAGCCACGAAGAACTCTCTTTTACTCTTACTACTGCTCTCAGGCTAGCTGAACTCCTTTTTTCTCTGCCTTAAAGATTGCCTTAGAGATGGATTGTTAATCTCATAGCACCTTCCAAAGAGATAGGTAGGTACGAGATCACAAACCAATTTACAATACATCCCATTGTTTTGAAAGGGAAATGCCCAGTTTCTACCAACTGAGCACAGGTAAATTCTTTATTGAAAAAAAAGTCATCAAGCATACTTTTGGAGCTTTATTCTTTCCTTTGTTTAGTGAAGAAAGGCATCTAAAAAGGTCTCTAGACTGAGCCTTAAGCACTCAAATCCTTTCAACTCTGAAATAGTTAACATACCAAATAGTTTTTCCATATCATGTTTAATTTTGGATTTGCAAATTATTAAATGTGAACGCAAATGCATGAAGAATGCAAATGATGAATTTTCATGATTTAATTTTATATATTAATATCTTATCCAACCTATTTTGGAGTTGAATGTATCTTTTTAGAAAACGTGATGGATATTTCTTCTTTATTTAGTGGAATGGGCCTATACTTACACCTAGGGATTAAAGGCATCTTCAAAAAGCATTAGGGATCTCTTTTATTCTTGGCAGGAGGGAACTAGCACATAAACATGAGTTTAAAAGCATTTTTAAAGACATTGTAGACAAGATACATTTGTTCTTATTTTTAGGATCAAAAGTACCTTTAGAAAATATTTTAATATTTTTTTTCTCCTAATGAGGGGGTAAACCTTAAGAGAGTATCCAAATCTGAGATGTCAAACTGGGTAATGCACTAATATCATTTAAAAGCTGAAAAAGAAAAACATGATAGGGAATATATGGTTTCTAAAATTTCCATTAACAATCAAAATAAACTAATAATAGGCTACAGAAGAAGAGTATGATGTAGAATATATGGTATGTAAAAATTTCTCATCAACGGCCGAAACAAACTGATAGTAGGTTAAAAAAGAAAAGCATGATAGGAAAATATGGTTTTTAAAATTTCCCATCAATCGTTGAAATAAATTGATAATAATAAGGGTGGCCCTATAGTTATAGAATCAGATCTTTGATCTTTCTTTCTAAGAAATCTTCTAAAAGCACTTAACTTCTTGTTTATCAGGATTCTACTTAAGAATGTCATTTGTCTACCTAATCCTTCTTAAAATGTCTGAAAGAATTTGGAATATTAACGAAGATCCCTATAATATTTTAACCCTATTCTAAAAAAATGTGAAGAAATCAATTTGTCATATTTTTATCAATTTCCATTTTCTTAAGTTGTTGATTATCATTTAGCAGAAATGTTATCTTGGTTAGAAACATAGACTAAAAAAGGTATAAATGAAAATATGTACTTGTAGTGCAACAATTAAAGAAGATACAATAGTAGCTCTTTTACAAAAATAATGGTAGGGAACAAAATAGATTTGGATGTTACTCAAGTAAATAGAATCTTCTATTTAGTTCTTCAAAGATTTTTCTTGAATGAAATGTTTACTTTTGCATAGATCCATCTTTTAAAAATGCTTTTAATCAAACCATGCCTTTTTCAAATGTAGTCTTCAGTGAATTATAGTTCGGCTATTCCTTTCAAATGCTTAAGCTGTCATTTTGAGTTTTTAACTCAAAGCCTCCCTCTTATATCACATTTGATCAGATGCCTTTTTTAGGTTTTCATCCAATTTTAAAAACACCCTTTTGGGTTTTCATCCTTTTTTTTTTTATTTTTTGGTTACAATATTGCCTTTTAGGCGTAATACGTTTTTACATTATTTGAATTGATGAGGTTTGGTGGGATGCCTCCATCCATCTCTGCCAGCATCAATGCTCCTCTTGAAAATGCCTTTTGGACTACATTGGACCCTTACCAACTAGGTGCCTATTTACCTCGTGGGTTTTTTTGTCTAGGTAGAACTTTTCTTAGTACCAATTCTCCCTCATGGAATTTCCTTAAATGAATTTTCTTATCATGTTCTCTCATCATCCTTTTTAAGTGCATCTACCAATGTTGAATAGCTTTTAGCCTTTTCAAGTATATCATCATCATTTTCAATGAAAGGATCTTGGTTTCAATCGTTAAGATAGCTTTTAAGTCATAGACTAACAAATAGGGCATTACCATAGTTGAAGTTCAGACTAAAGTTCTATATGCAGAGAGGATGAAGGAAAGCTTCTCGTGTCAATCCTTATAGATCTCTACGATTTTCCCTACAATCTTCTTAATATTTTTATTAGTTATAGCCATAGCTTTGTTCATTTATGGATGATACATCACCAAATTATGATGGGAAAGTTTGAGCTGGGTATATAGATTTGTCAACAATTAATTATTCAAATTAGAGGTGTTATCCATTATCATTCTTTCAGGGATCCCAAATTGACAAATAATATTAGTCTTTAAAAGTTTTATGATCGCTAACCTTGTCATGCTAGTCTAGGAGGCTACCTTAACCCATTTAGTGAAGTAATCTACAGCCACCAAGATGAAGTGGTGATAATTTGAAGCTACAGGGGTAATTAGTCTAATAACATTCATACCCCTATAGAGAAGGGAAATAGTGCAATTATGACGTCCAATGGTAAGGGTGGGGCATAAATTTTGTCAATATAGAATTGGCATTTATGACACTTTCAAGCATGCTTGATACAATCAACCTCCATGGTCATTTAAAAGTAGCCCAATCTCATAATTTGTCTTGCCATTCTATGTTTATTTGCCTGGATTCCACAAATCCCCTCATGCATTTCTTCTAGAATCTTTTGTGCTTTGATGGTCAACACATGTTACTAGTATTTGGTCATAACTTTTTTTGTAAAGAATCTCCCCATAAAAGACAAAATTCATTGCCAAACTTTTTAAAGTTCTTTTATTAATTTTTGAGGTATTACCCAGGTATGCTCGATCATTGAGATATTTTTTGATGTCACGATACCCTGGAAGGCCATTGTTTCTATTTTAACATTGCAATAATACACATGGGACTCGTATATGCTCATTTGAATTAGTGTTACCTCTTACCCCTTATTTACTTTGAACATTAAGGCTAGGGTGGCTAGAGCATCCATCATTTGATTATCATTTTAAGATAAATGAATAAATTCCACTTCCTTGAACTCTTTAAGCAATTTTAGAATCAACCTTCTATGTTGTTGCACCCCTGAATCTTAAGTTTTCTATTCTTTGCCCAATTCATAAATCACTAAAGTAGAGTCTCCATATGCTTTCAATAACTGAGATTTTCTTTCTATAATTGCCTAAAGTCCCATAACAAATGCTTCAGATTTTGCTATATTATTTGTATAGTCAAAGTCCAATCAAGTAGCTAAAGAGCAATAGTCTTTTTCTGAAGATATCAAGATTGCCTCGATTCTATGGCTCAAATCATTTAACACTCCATCAAAATACATTTTCATGTTGATTCCTCTTATGGCTCTCATTCTTTTGCTACCAAAATATTCATTAAATTCTCATTAGAAAGTCAAAATTCAATGGCTCATAATCATCGAATGCTTGGCTTGCTAGGAATTTGGCAATAATGCCTCCTTTGATTGCCTTCAGACTCACATAAAGCATATCATATTCTAATAGCAAGACTTGCCATCTAGCTATCTTTCTTGATAAAACTTATGCTTTGAACATATACTTAATCAGGTTTATTTTAGTTATTAGTCAGGTGGCATGATACAACATGCATTGTTGGTGCCCTTTTGCAGTCTAAAACATTTCTTGTCTATTTAAGAATAATTTATCTTATAGTCAAGGAACTCTTTAATGAGGTAATAAATCGCTTGCTCTTTCTTTCTTGTCTTATCCTACTATCCTAGAACACAATCCATAAACCTTTCTAATACTAATAATACAAAATCAGTGATCATCCTGATACAAGTGGTAACAATAATGGTAGATTATAGAGATAATGGTTAACTTTTTTAAACATTCACCAGGGTTTTATTTTTGCAAAATCTAGAATATTGGATTGCACTTATCTATGAGTTGGCATATGTATCTGGCAATGTAATTCAACTTCCCTAATAAACTTTATATCCTTTTTTATGTACATAGGGATAGAAATTCTTGGGTGGCTTTAATCTTATTCGGATCAATTTCAATACCTTTCTCACTCATAATAAAGCTTAATAATTTCCCTAACCTTGCACTAAAAGTGCATTTTGCTAGATTTAATTTCAACTGATACCTTTTAGTCTTTTGAATGAGTTTTGTCAACCCGTAATGTTTCTTTCTTCTTAGGATGAATTGGCAATCATGTCATCCATATATACCTTTATCTTTTTGTATCTCATATCATGGAATAAAGTGACCACTGCCATATGATAAGTTACCCCTGTATTCTTTACTCCAAACAGCATTACTTTATAATAAAAAATGCCCTACATTGTGACAAATATGGTCTTTTCCATATCTTCTAATGCCATTATTATCTAGTTATACCTCAAAAGTGCATCCATGAAAGAAAATAGATAATTCTTCATAGTATTATCAACCAAAGTATTTATGTGAGGAAAAATAAAATATTTGCAACCTATCATGGGTATTTTAGCACCTTGAGAAATCTGGCTCTAAATTGTTTTTTTGCCTTTTCTTTTATTTTCAGAAGCATTTTTGGTTTCATTCTTCTTAACTTTTGCTGAACTAGTTTGCTTTCTGGTTTTAGAGGTAATTTGTGGACAATGATTTTCATATCCAATCTTGGAATGTCTTGTTAAGAACATGCGAAAATGTCTCAAAACTCTTGAATCAAACTTAGTAATTCTTTTTTGGTGGCAGGCATAAGATTAGCCCCTATTCTAACTTTTTTTCTATGATTTTCATCCCCCTAAATTTATCACCTATATTGATTCTTCATAGGATATTATTCGTCCATCGTCTTACTCAATTATTTTTAGTAGATCGAGTGGCAAAGTATGATCATCAACATCTTCTTTAAAATCAATCATGTTTTAAGAAAATAGCCTATTCAAAATTGACCTTTAAACTATGATTGGGATCATCTACTTCTCTTTGATTGGGAAATCTACAAAGGTAAAAAAAAAAGAAAGAAATAAGCAAACAAATATATGACATGATTTATGTATGTGTATATAAAAAGGAAATAAATTATTGATATAAAAAATGGACATAGACAAAAGGTCATGTGCATTTCTTTTCTGTAAATATAACTTGACATTTTATGTTTTTATAGAAAGATTCTTAAATGATAAAATGAGTTTTTGGAATTGCTTTTAAATTAACCTAAACACTATAGTTCTCTTAGTATAAGTTCAATTCTTCAAGACGTATCCAAGAGGACAATGATGATCTCATGATCATTATTTGGCTCTTCGCTGTCTTCTCTAATGGTGGCCACCTGACATTTCTTGAAAGCTTCATTAATCACCATAGTTTCTTTTTCTTCAGCTAATGGATTAACAACCCCTCTATGATAAAAAATTTCATCCAGTAAAAGGTAGAAGGCTAACTTTTAGCTTGACATTAATTGATAGCTTGCGCTAGCTTCTTCCCTTGAGATTTGTTCTCAACTTTTTTCTTTTGATACCCCTCCAGCTTAAAGCCCAGTTCATGCTTGTTTTCCTCACCAATAACATTGAAGGACCATTAATCCCTCGTAAATATTTCCTAAGCCCATTTTTAGCTTGGGTTTTTTCTTGACTGTAAGATTGAGACCCATGCGGTTATTTTTTAAATGTCTAGGTTGTAAGATTATAAACCTTTCTGCAGCAAAGATTGTGTTAACAATTTCAAAGGATCTAAAAAACCACCTCTTAACTTCAGCATTTACTTCAACAAAAGTGGCTTTGGTAGAAGTCATGGCTAAAATGTTTTCTTCCTTGGATAGGTTAACTAGCTTCTTATTAACTATGAATTTAAGCTTTTGATGCAAAGATAATGAAATAGCCTTGTTAGAATAAATCCATGGTTATCCAAGCAAATAGTTTTACGTTGGGACGATGTCTATTACATGAAACTCAATCTTAAATGGGCATGGGTCAATATTTAAATTGATCAAAATAGTCTCCTTGATATCTCTCTTTATCTCGTCAAATGCCTTAACAACTGTATAGCTATGCTTTATCTGGCTGGCATCAACTAACAAGCAAGACAACATAATTAGCAACATTACGTTTAAAGTCGATCCACTGTTAATGAAGACTTTGGGCAATATGGTCCCTCTATGGTGAGTTGGATGTAGAAAGCTTTCATTAAAGTGTTGCCTCCTGGTAGGATTTCATCATCACTAAATGAAACAAAATTGTTAGGGGTAATATCATTTGTAGGCGATCTAATTTATTTATGGAGATGTCTTAAGGAACATAAACCTAATTGAGTACTTTCAACAAAGCATTCTGACGTGCTACTAAATTGAGGAATAGGGCTAATGGATAAATCTGTGCCAGTCGCTATTTCAACTATTCCTCTATACTATTCTCACTATGTTTAATAAACTTGAGGAATTCGGCCACCTTTTTTTCCTTGATCGGTTCTTGCACTTCTACTAGGATATCTTTAGTAACTACTACTTTTCTAGATGTTTTTCCCTTTGATTTTGCTTTGGCACCAAATTTATTGATTTATAGACCATAGATGCAAGCACTTTATGTCATATGGCTTACCTAAATAATGTCAACAATAGCCAATTATCTTATAATAGCCTCTGGAGTTGTCACCCCACTATCATATTTCTATTGTACCTCTTTGTTATTCTGATACAAAAATAGTGTTCATTTTCTGATTATAAGTCTATAAGTAATTTTGGTTTTAGGAGGTATGGCCTTTAGCTAGTTGCAATGAATGACAAAGGGAGACTAACACCATAGAGTGACTGTAACTATCCTTCACTAGCTATGTTAATTGATTTTTCTTCCCCTAGTCTAGGTTTTTTATAGAACCTAGTCTCACCATTAGCCATCTTTCTTTGTATCATGGCTAAAACGTCTAGACAATTTTGCAAAGTATGTCCTGAAGTATAAAGAATTTGCAAAAATTAGCATCTGGGTTAGGTCGCCTTTTGATGTTTCCATAATTTTGAAAAAAGATCCACCCTTTAATTAGGATTGCTTATACTTTTTCCATTAGAGCTCTAACTTCTTGAACCTTTGACTTTCTTTGTCGCTTTTGTTTTAGTAATTAGAGCTCTAATTCTAGGCTCAAGATGATCAGATAAGGGATTTGCTACCATATTAGGTCTTAGCATGTTATCGAATTAAAAGGTGCCTCTCTTAAAAAGATTTTGGACCTTTCGCTTCAAGATCGAAAAATTTTCAATTAAGTGACCTATTACTGCATGATAATCATAAACAGATTTAGGTCATATCAATTAGGGTAATTAGCCTCATATGGTTTCAAAAAGAAAATAGAGGCCATTAGCTGTGCCTTAAAGACTTATCAAACATTTCCTTATAAGACTGAAAAAGGGGATCATAGCAAGGTCTAGGTTAGTTACCTTCTTGGGCTAGTGGATTGACATTGGGTCTTGGTTGGTTTTCTGGAAAAAGGTTTGGAATGGTAGTCTATGGTGATGTTAGAGTAAAAGCTTGGGGTACGTTAAGAGAATAAATTTTTGTGTTTGTTCTATTTGGTTTCGGTAATAGGGGTAAGGTCTTTAATGGTATGATTGATGGGCATAGATAACAGACGAAGCCTCTTTTTTTCTTTCTTAGTCCCAACTTTTTTCAGTAAAATACTAACAAGTTGTAATTTTTTTGCCTTTATAGACGTCCTAATCATTTTTCCAAAAATAATAAGATAAACAAAATTATTGTTGCATTCCCAACCATCTTCTCGTAGTAAGAGGACACAAAGTGTTCACAACTAGCATTGTGGTCTCCTTCTCAGTAACAGAGGTTGAACTTAAGAGGCCAAGTCTCTCCATCTTTGTGCATACTTCTTAAAAGATTTTATAGATTTATTCTCCAAGTTTTGGAGAGTTAGTCTATTGGGCACCCATTCAGCCATGTATTGCTAAAGAAATGCATTGGCCAAGTCAGTCTAGCATCAAATTTGAGTGCTGTTTAGATCATTATACCATCTCAGTGCATGTTAGCCATATTAGCTTTGAATTAATCTTAGTTTTGATATATCTAAAACTTAAGCTTAATTAGCTTGTATTTTAAACATTTTTAAGATTAGTACTTTTTCATGAAACATTTAGTTAACACTTGGAAAAAAACTAGAATATGTTTTAAACTCTTTCAAGCACTCAAGCATGTGTCCTTAATATATATTTTTATATAAAGCACTTTTTAGATAAGTTTTACATGTTTTAAAGTCATGAAAAACCTTTTAAAATTGATTTTTATATGAATGTATCGATACACTATGTGTATGCATCGATACAATACTTGGCAGTAGCTAAATAACCTTAAAATATAGAAATCACTATTCATGTATCGAGACAGATTACTGTGTATCAATATAGCATTGTTCAACGATCATATTTTGGACTGTTAAACATAATTTATCAATACCCACTCAATTGTATCATTAAAGAGTGATGGGGAATAATGAGAAATAACATTTTAAAGGCTCCAAAGGCAATATTCCTTCAGAAAATGTTTCCAACGGCTATAATCATAATCTAGGCTATAAATAAGCCTTTCCAACACCTTCAATAAAAAGAAGAACTATGAGAATTGTGCTTAAAGTCAAATCTTTCATCTTTTCCATCATTTTCACTAGGTAGTTCATCTTTGTATAGGGTTAATTCTTCCTATTTTTGTATTCTTCATTTTGTATCTTTAGATATATATTTCCTTTGAGCCAAAATTCTTGTAGACACCTAAATTTTTAGGTTCTATTTGTTTACACTCAAATCCTTATAAAAAGGGGAGCTTTCTACTTAGCCAATAAAAAGTAGAGAAGGTTTCTACTTAGCCTTTAAAAGTAGTGAGAGAGGGTTCTATCTTAGCCATAAAAGATTGAGGGTGGAGGTTTCTCTTTTAGCCTTGAAAGATAGCGAGTGTAAAGGATATACCTTATCCTTGAAATGTAAACAATTCAAGTTAGTGAATCCTAGAAATTTGAGGCAAGTGAGGCCGAGGCAAAGGACGTAGGTAATTAAGGTCGAACCTCTCTAAATCATTGAGTTTGCTTCTTTGTCCCTTCTCTTTAATTTTTTATTTCTATTCACTAATGTGCACTCCAAAGTTTTTTATTTAGATTTTTAAACTTTATTTATCAAAGTTTTAATTTACCAAAATTTTGAGAAATTGATTTACCCCATCTTGATTTCATTCACTACTAAAAGTCCTAACAATTGGTATCAAAGCTTGTGTATCATTCTTATAGGCATAAAATCCTTGAGCAGATATATGCAAAAAATGATGAAAATGGCTGGTGGTGATAGTTTTAGTCTGGGCTAAGAAGGACATTCAATCATGAGGCCTCCTTCTTCAACGATGAAGATTAAGTATAGAGGAAGACAAGGATTAGGCTATTTGTCTAAGCAAATGATTATCAAGTATAGAAGATAATCATGGAAGGCTTACTCATCTTAATAAAGATGGTAGGTGACATTGATGTTCCCAAGGAAGAATAGGAATGGGATGAGAAAGACACTAAGATGGCTCAACTCAAAGCCAAGGCCATGCACACACTTTTTTGTGCATTAGGGCCTAATAAGTAAAATAAGGTGTCTTTATGTGATAATGCCAAAAAAATATAGGATAAGTTGGCTACCACACATGAAGGGACCAATCAAGTTAAGGAGTCTAAGATAAGCATGCTCACTCTTGATTATAAGATGTTTAAGATAAAACCGAAAAAGAGCATCAAGAAGATGTTCGATAGATTCACGGACATTGTAAGTAGCTTGAAAGGTCTTGGAAAAGTGTATCCTAGCAAAAAGGTGGTCAAGAAAATGTTAAATAGCATTCCTAAGTCATGAAAAGCTAAAGTGACCACAATTAAGGAGTTAAAGAACCTCAATCTCCTTGCCTTAGACTAGCTCATCGGATCACTCCTCACTTATGAAATGAAGATAAATCATGGAAAGGAGCAACCAAGAAAAGTTGGAGTTGCATTGAAAGCTTCTATGAATAAGGAAAAGGATGGCGATGATGAGGATGGTAAAAATGTGGAGATGATCATATTTGCCAAGAAATTCATGAAGATGATAAGGACAAATCATCCCGATCTAACAAGGTTAACAAGGTGGTGTGCTACAATTGCAACGAATCGAGGCATGTCAAATCTGATTGCCCATTATTGAAAAAGAAAAAAAAAAGGCATTTGTAGTAACTTGGAGCGATAGTGACTTTTCTGATGATGATGATGACTCCAAGTAAGACCAAATTGGCAACCTTTGCTTCATGGCTCTTAAGGGAACTCCAAATTCTTTGAATTTAATTCCTATACATTTAATGAGTTACAAGATGCTTTTAATGATCTTGTAATTGAGTTTGAGGAATGAACTCTAAAAACAAGAAAATGATTTAAAAATTAAAAGTTGAAAATGATTTACTATTGAAATCAAAATTTATGTTGGAGAATGAAACAAAGATTTGAAAAATGATTTTAATGACTCCAAACTAAGAATTAACATTTTAGAGAAAATCAATTTTAACTTGAAAGGAAAGATTGAAAGCTTGGAACAAGAAAAGAAAATCATTTTAGACAAATCATTTTAAGTTTATGACCCAGTGCTCACATTGCAATTTTTATGGTCATAATTTGCATACTTGTCCTATCAAGAAAAGGACACAATTTAAAGTTAGACAAGTATGGGTTCCTAAGGGAATAAAAGGCTTTGAGACTAACATTCAAGGACCTAAAACAATTTAGGTACCAAAAACCAAGTGAAAGTCTTTTTGCAGGTGTGTTAGAGCAATAAGGAGCAACGCAATACAAATGGATACTCTAGACACATAAAGAAGTGTGATGGGTAACTTCGAGCTTTAAAATTTTGATATATATTGGTTATTCATGTTGTGATTATTAATGCTTTATTGAAATTTTTTTTAAAAAAATTATTTTTAATGCAAAATTGTTTAATGAAAATTCATGTTTTACATTTTGAGCCACTATAAGCTTAAATGTTCATGCATTTGATGACTTAGTGCTTAATGATGATGTGTTAAATCAATTTGTGAAATGTTGTTATGAAGCATAATTTAAGAATGATTTATGCATAAAG